>JAOTRH010106724.1:0-15579 GCA_034768845.1 Heliamphora exappendiculata | reverse complement strand
CTATATGAGTCTCACTCTATTATGGTTTCGGGCTCAAGAAGATTAAACGGACGGGTTGGGTGTTCTTGTCGAAAATAGATTTGAGATTTTGTTTCTTTTGAGATGTTCTTTTTTTTTTTCGTATCTTGAGTACATGTATTTACAGTTAGAGTAGATTTTATGTAAAGCATAGTGTGTGTGTGTGTGTGTGTGTGTGACTTGAGTGGTTTCCAGTCTCTAGGATCAAATTCTATATGAGATCGATATTGCTTAGTTACTTTCACTTATCAAAAGTCAAGATTTCACAAAGTTAAACTAACTTAGACCCATATTACCTTATAGAAGAACTCCCCCTTAACCAATAGCTACACACACATTTTTTTTTCGATTGTATGATAATCAACCATACGACTTTCATAGGCTACTTTCATACTAATTGCAAAAAATAAGACAAACTTGTATTGGTAGCCTTTTACTCAAGCCAAACTTATAGAATCAAAAGTAGGAGCGTGTCTAGTCCATTGGTTTTTGTGAGTCGTCACTATGAGATTATTTTGTGAAACTTAGTAAAATTGGAAGTGAGAAAGTTCCATAGAAAGGTTTGATCCCAAGATTGGAGGATCCCTGTATCTGTCAACATTCAAGAGTGTACAAAATAGTATCATATTTAAAGACGTTTAAGAACAATATAAGTAAGGTTATCCAGAATCCATGGGGTATATTTAATTTCAAAAAAGTGACAAGTAGATTTCAAATGAAGATAACCACTTGCACAGAGAACGATAGTACTCACATATTAATATTGTCCCCTAAATTTTTGGTTATGTTTTATGTCATATTAGAGTCAGCAAGTGTTAAAAAACAAAAAAAAAAAAACTAAACTACAAAGAAAAACAACTATGAAAAGCCTTACACCAAATCACTTTTTCTTATCCAAATTCTCCTATATCTAGGTTTACTTTGTAAAACATAGGGTTTGGGTATTGCCCGAAAAAGATCAGTCAAAGCATTAGAAATAGGTCTCCTAATCTTGGGATTGGCCATTCTATTTATGAGCTTATTCATTTGATCAAATAACTTACCTTTTCTAAGAACAAGAGAATATCAAAAAATGAATCAAATTTATAATGCAACTGAAAATAATATGGTCTAATGTGTTCTCTAACTCTACAATAATGACAAATTAAAACAATAACATCACCAAATACATAAGTTCTCCATAATTTTCTATAATTAGGACGTATATGACCAAGAATAGCATAATGATGACGAACAGGTATGAGTTTTGACTTTCTTACCTCATCATGCTGAATGGTGGTCTTACCAGTCTGATTATTCCCTTTACATTCACCTTTGCTGCAGAGCCAAATTTATTCTTTTTGCACAGATCCCTTTACCTATTTCAGTTTGCATGAAGATCGATGCAGCTGTTGCTTGAGTTGACTGGGCGACTTTTTTTTTCTTTAAATGATTTACTTGATGAAGCACCAGCAAACCTAAGTCCAAACCTATTCATTGTTGGTTTTTTCCTAGCAATCTATCCAATGTCAATGAACCTGCATTCCACCGATCAAAAGTAGAATAAACTTCGTTTAGCTGGTTTTTAAGATCTGTTATATAAGAGTGTAAATCAACATTTTTAATGAGGCTAACATTAAGATTCTCTTCCAAAGTAGATATTCTTGACATTTGATCATTGGTGATTAACAGAAATCTTTTTCTATCTTATTTTCAATTTTTAAGATTAACACGGAGGATGTTCAGTTCCTTTTTAAGGACCACTTCTCTAGCTTGAGCTATCAGAAACTCTTACATGACTTTTTCTTTCCTTTTCACTTGTTTTGAATTTGTTGGCCAATCTGACATTTCGTTTGGCCAACATATAATTCTTTCTACAAAGCTTGTCAAAAGCTTCTTGAAGATCTTCACTCTCTTCGGCATTACAGGGGTCCTCTTCATTTTCATTAGAGGAACCATTAATGGAATTCTTATTATTAAACTCAATGGATTCCCCCAAATAGATGCAACGAAAGAAATAGCATTGCCATCATCATTATCATTGCCATTCTCATCATTTAAGTCAGTTTCACTCTCATCATCCCAAATGACAATTAACACTTTTTACTTCTTTTAAAAATTATTTGGACATTATTTAGCAATATGTCCATATCCTTTGCATTTATAGCATTGAACTCTAAAAGATTAAGACTGTGGGCCCTTTTTATCAAACTTAGACAGATTCCTGAATTTATCATTCTCATTTTTCTTTTGTAATTTTTTCTCCTGATTAAGTTTTTATTTTACCAAAATTTTTTGGACTTTTACACAAAAATAGTCATTATCTCAGGGTCAAAATCATCATCAGGATAGTTAGCAATACCTTAAGCCGATGTAAAAGCCATATTTTTAAAAACCTTGTTATTTTGAAAATTTAGTTAATAGGTTTGCAGGTTTCTAACTAAACTTTTAATAATGAGAGTGTCAATATCTTTACTATCTTTTATTGCAGTCACTTTTGATTGAAAACGTTCGGTAATGATTAAAGAATTTTTCGATACACTTTAGAGTTGGGTATCTTTTCTCCATGGTTAAAAGAAACATTAACTATGTCACTTAACTTAATATAAAAATGATTAAACTTCTCGTCATCTTTCATACGAAGAGTTTTAAAACTGGTATTCAAACATTGAACTTTGGAGATTTTTGCAGTCTGTGTTCCTTCATGAATGACTTGAAGGATGTTTCATACTTTCTTAGTCAAGTCACACGTACTAATTCTATGAAACTCTTCTCATATAACTCTGCTAATGATAGCATTCATGACTTTGTTATTTTAACTGGCTTACTCAAAAGCTGTTCTATCCTATTTAGTCAAGAGCTTGGAGACAGTTCTCCATCTACAACTATGTTAGGATACGTATAGTTATCAACAATTGATAGCCATACTCTTTTGTCAATCGATTTTAAAAAAGGTCCTCGGTCTAACTTTTCAAAAAGAATAGTTTGATCCGTCAAGAAAGGAGTCTACCGGTCGATGTGCCTTCTTTGATTATATCTACTAATACAAATCAATCAATATGATCAACACTTACAAAAAAGATGTATAAAATTTTTAAGTGGCATACTCTGATACTAATTGAAAATCTTATTTTAAGATTGATTTGTACTAATTGATATTTTAATTTGATGCTCACCAGTAGATGACTCACCAGTCATAAAACGATTAGTGGATGACAAACAACTCGCACCATTTGGGATAAATTTTAAAAAAATTTTCTTTTTAAAATTTTTTTTTTTTCATTTTCTTTGATTTTTTGGCATATTTTTTATTTTTATTTTTATTTTTTAGATCATTTCGATGAGAAAAAATAAAACTTTTGATCAGACGATAGACAATATCACTCAAAATAAAAATATGTAACGTAAAATACGACTTATTAGCTTATTTTAGCTACTTCTTTATCTTTTTAAAACCTTTTTGTATATTTTGCAATGAGATTTATACTTTATCAACCGTTTCTCAAATCAAATAATTTGATCAAATAATTTTTTTTATTAAAGATGAAAATAAATAAAATAAGTTTCAAACCCAATTGAGGCCAAGACGAGTTAGATTTCAACCAAATTAGAAACATCAATTTATTAGGTCCCGCAAAATTAAATTCATGAATTCGTCACGACATGTTAGTCATTTTCTCAATTTCAAATAGATAGGGTATTCTAACTTTAATTTACCTTTCATGTCTCTCCCTCTTCTTCCAAACAAATATATATCTTTTTGTTTCTATTTTTAACTTCTTTCTTTTCTGTAGTCATTTTCTCGTGAAAGCAAAGTAGGGAATTTCAGTTGAAGACGAGGAACTAATTATAATAATCTAGGGTTCATGCTAACAGGGAACATTTCCACTTTCAAAATATTTTATTAAAGGGAGAGAACTAGAGATAGTTAGACACATGAGTTTGGATTTTGCTATAATGTGATGTGTGCCACGTAGGATTCATATTATTTATTTAAGATTAAGGTTCTCTGGCTCTTTAACGTGAAATATTTTATAATATAAAATATTTTTTATAAAATAATTTTATTAAAAATAATTTTTTTAATTTTATATTACGGTATTTGGTTAGTACTTAAAAATATGTTACTATTTTAATACAGTCTATCATCATCATTATTTCTATTATAACTATTATTTTCACTACCACTACTACCATCACACCACCACCACCACACCATCCCACCACCACCACCACAATCACCATTTACCATCACCACTACAATCAACTTCAGCGTTGCCACTGCTATTACCACCATCCAACTGTCACTATCAACGCCAACACCATTATTGTTGCCACTATTATTATTCTTACAATTGTTGTTGCTACCATTGTCATTGCCATTGCCATTGCCATTGCCATTGCTTTCCCTAGCCAACACGACAACCACCACCTCCACGACCACTATCGTTGCTATCATTACCAGCACCACCAACCCTAGCTCTTACACCACCTTGCTGTCGCCTTCATCTATCACTCACCACCACAATCGTCAGTCTTTAGCTGCTGCCCCATCGCCGCTACCACCATTGCCACCCTTGCCGTCACCGTTGCAACTGTCACAACCACCATCACCACCGCTTCTATCCCGATCTCTATCACTACCGTTATCATTGCCACTACTTCCACCTCCATCTCCACTGTCACTATAGTCCACTGTCACTATCACCGTTGCTACCATTACAACCATTGCACCATTGTAGTCGTTGCCACCTCCACTACTACTTCCACTCTCGCCACTACCTGTAATGTCATTACCTTCACTCTCTCTGCTAACACTAAAAATGGTTTACTCTCCTTTGTTATATAAATTATTTTTAGTTTTTTTTTGTAAAATATTTTACTAAAAAAATTATATTATTTTTATCAATCTAAATAATGAAATACATGTAAAATATTTGATCAAAAAGTATTTTATATTGAAATAAACAAAGTCTAAGGGATCATTTCATAATAAAGAATTACTTGTTTCAAAAATTAATTATCTATTTGTCTCAATATTTTAAATGTTGAATACGTAGATGAGTTTGTAATAAACCACACCTAAAGAAGTGGAAATTTTGAATCTTTTTAATTTCTTGAGGCCACCTTCACAAAATTATCATATTTCTTATGAGCCTTAATTTTGTTCGATCTATGTGTATGGCGAAACGTACATGAACTCCTCATCATTAAAAAAAAGTCTTGATGAATTAAACTTTTTACATAATATAATATTTTCTAATACATTGAAATAAAAAACCGAAATATTTTCGAGACATAAGATTTATGCACGTTATTTTTGTACAAAAATGTTAATATATACTAGGATTAAACAAGTTAAATGACATGGATATATTGTTATATATATTCTGATTTTGATGATGGATATAATCCACATAATGTGGTAATCATAAACCATCCCATTGTGAACGATTCAAGTTGTAGTTAATGCTTACACTTGCAAGGCATAATTCAACTTGCAATGATAGGTGGTTTAGGCTTCGTTTGTCAAAAAGTTTAAAGTTTGATTTTTTATTTTTTAACTTAAAATTAAAAAAAGTCAAAATGTCTTGTTTGGGAACCCAATGTCTTTAACCTTTTAGACTTTTGGCTTTTTTACACAAAATAATTTTATATGTTTTTAAAAATACTATAACTTTTATTATACACGTCTATTTTTATTTTTAAAAAGATATTATTAAAATTTACTTGTCAAAATCTATCAAAAAAGACACATGTTGACTATAAAAATATGTACTAATAAATTTTAAAAAATTATAATAACTTTTTTCTAATTTAAAGTTCTTTTGGCTTCAAATCATTTAAAGCCAAATTTTATGGATTATAATGTCTTTTTAACTTAAAATCATCTCTTTGGTTCACAAAATAAATTTTTTACTTATTTAACTTAAAATAACTTTTTTCTAATTTAAAGTTCTTTTGGTTTCAAATCATTTAAAGCCAAATTTTATGGATTATAATGTCTTTTTAACTTAAAATCATCTCTTTGGTTCACAAAATAAATTTTTTACTTATTTAACTTAAAATAACTTTAAACAAAAAATTTAACTTAAAATTAATTTATCAAACCATGCTTCAATGCATAAACGTATCATTTCTGTGACCCATCAGTATCATACTGTTTTAAATAAAAATCAGTACTTAAATCACTTTAATTTTGGTCATGTTTCGACTACATAAAAAGTTAAATTTTTTTTAATAGATCAAATAGCTAATTTTTAAGCTATAGCATTTGTTTTTTCTAAAATGGCAACTACTTTTTTTTTTTTTTAAGAAAAAAAAAATTTATATTTCAGACACACTAACTTTTTCTTTGAATAAAATGATTATAATACTTTAAATTAGAAAAATTAACTATGTTCTAAAAAAAAACGTGTAAATATCCTAAATTACTATAACTTAAAAGAAAAAAATAAAGACATATCAGATATTTTAACGAAAACCAAAAAAGAGAAAAATTATCCTAAAAAATCATACAAATACTAACTTTTTTATAAAATTTTTTTTTTTTAAAAATTAAATTTCTTAAATTTTTAATTTTTTAAACATCTCAAGCAGGCTTCCTTCCGCCTAAAAACTATCAATTGGTGGTATTGACCCTCACTGATCATTCCAAAAAATAACGGGAGCTACAAAAGGAACTTCTTATTTTTAGATAGATATTTCATGTATAGTAAGAGTGTGTTTGTCCCAGTTTTTTTTTTATTGATTTTTTGGTTTTTAAAATTTTTGTAAAAAAGTATATATGAAAAAATATGAAAAATGCTAATTAGGCGCTGATTGAAAATTTTAATTTTTTAATTTTTTAGCTAAAAACGTTAAAAAACCAAGATTACTCATTTAAAAAAAAATAAAAGAATAAAAAATTAAAAAATCAAATCAAAATACAAACTCCTAAAATATTATACTAAAACTCTTTTCACTTTTAAAATACAATAATACTCCTTATTCATAACTAGTTTACTATCAATACTAATTATATATAATTGTTAATATGAAATATATAAAAAGGTAAAATTATTCACTTTAAATAAAAATTAAAAAAATTAAAATTTTATCCAAATAATAAATTTTAAAAAAATTAACTTAAAAATTAAATTATCAAACAACTTAATTTAAATTTAATTTAATTTTTTAATTAAAATTATAAAAAAATTAATTTTTAAACTAATTGCCAATCGAACGGTTAGTTAGACTAAAATCAAGTATGTAAATTTTTTAAACAATTTTTTAACAAATTTTTTTTAAAAAAAATCAAGTCAGAAAGAGGCTAAATCATTTGTTGTCCTGCAATAATTTTTTAAATTATAACTACTATTTTTGTAAAAATAAATTTAAAATAGTGTACTCATTCTTTATTGGTACTGATTCCAATCCTAAAAAAATGAAACTGCAGATTGACGGTGACAAATCAATCAATTGTCAAATGAAGTAGAGCTCTTTCCTTGCACTTGAAAATCGTTTTCTAAGTACAGACAGAATCACAACAGTTATCTTCCGTCTTTCTCCAATTGTCCATTACAGAAGTTCTATGCTCTAATTAAAAAATTCAGCATATATTTCTATAATATTTCAAAATTCTAAACTTTTTTTTATTATATATAAAAAGGTTTGAAAACTTACATGCATTACAAATGTCATATAAAATCGAATAAGAAACTATATCAAATGCAATATTAACTTTTTAAAGGAAAAGAGAAAATTTCCATGGGAAGAGAAAACTCTCTTGTAGGAAAAATCAAAACTTTCACACAATAAGTTATTATTAAAACAGAATAAAAAGAGCTTAAAAAATAAAAAATAAAATTGATCATTATGATGTGCTAGCTTAGTGACATCTTTCTTCTATAGCCACCCAAAATGACATTTTGGTGGATACACAATTATTGCAAAGAAACATAGTAAAAGTCTAGAGTGGTCACCTAAATTCAATTTTGATCTTAACGAAGTTGATTAATTTCTTTCTTTTCCATATATGTGTAGATTTGAAAGTGCTATTATTTATTATGAACTTAATGATAAGAAAAAAAGGGAAAAAAACAATAAAAAATAAAATGAAACACCAAGCAAAGTAAAATTGGAAAAGAAAGAAAAATATATGGAAGAAAATTAAAGGAAAGAGAAAAGAAGAGATGAAAGGGAAATATATATGGGGAGAGGGACACGGCCGGCTCTTGTGTGTAATCCACAAAGTGGCTACTTCGCGCCTTTAATTTTTGTCCAAAAAATAGGATTGCAAATTTTTAATATCTTTTATTAGTTCTTGTATAAAATTATTAAATAAAAAACATTATTCAAATAAAAGTGCCCGAAACTAAATTTCATGACCCAAAATAGTATTTTATATATTAAAAGTATTCAATTTTTAGCATGAACCCCATTATTATGGTTGTTTTGATGTTTTTCAAATACATGAATTATATAGAAGATACGAATAAATATAATTGTTACAGTAGATTTAGGAAAAAAGAATTTCTCAAAGTTTTTTCTGCATATCACAAAAATGATCGAATGAAATAAAAAATTAGTAATGTTCTATTAAAAAGAAATTAAAAATCGATAAGCTTGATTATGTAATGTTAATTAGCAACCATGACAAAAAAAAACCAGAAGGGTATAGTATTTTAGTGATTATTTTCTAATATTAATTCATTTTTAAAATTTTATTACGATATTATGAGTTTTGATTTTGTTTTGTATTATTTCAGTTAGAAATTGATATTGGAGAAATATGAAGTACCAAAATAATTTGTATTTTTTAAAAAATCTTGAAATAAGTTTTTTCTTAAAATTGTGAGTATAACAATTTATTGGATCCATTTCTAAATATGTGCCTTTTGCCCCCTATTATTCAGGGCCGGCCCTAGAGAGGGAGATATAAGAAGGTTATTGTCACCGTTTCTCCCCGTGATGAAAAACTTTAAAAATTACGTAGTAGATAATGTTGAAAATGTGAAGAAAATTTGTCACAAGGATATATGGATCGATCCATCTGCGGATCGGTCTATAAAAATATCGCGAACAGTCAAAGACAGGTCGATGGGTAAATTGATTGGGATCGATAGGCAAATTGATTGGGATCGATGACCGATCGACTTGTCTGAAGACCAATGGTTTGTGGCTGATGAAGGTGTTGGAGAAGATGTACAACAAACTCTTAGCATCAAATAAGGTATATCTAATGAAGAAGTTTAACTTTTGTATGGCAGATAATGCCTTAATTGTAGAACATCTCAATAATTTCAATACCATCACAAGTCAATTAGAATCGATGGGTATTGATTTTCATGATGAAGTCAGAGACCCAGCCCTCTTGTCTAGGTTGCTAGAAAGCTAGAAAGACTTAATTGTGGCAATGAGCAACTCTTCTAGATCAGCAAAGTCAAAATTAGAGGAAGTTGTTGGGTTTATTCTCGAAGAAGAATCACAAAAAAAAAACAATAGGTGAGGGATTGACATCAGGATCAGCTTTGAACACCCAAGGGAGAGGAAGAAAGAATAATAGAGAAAATAAAAAAGGTCAGAGAAATCACAAATCCAAGTCACTAGGAAGATCACAGTCATGGGGTGGTGAGCAGAAATATGGTGGCAGTTGGAACTGTGGATAAAAGGGTCATTTCAAGAAAGACTACAAGGCTTGGGAAAAATAACAGGACGACGCAAATCAAGGTAGTGAGGCTACGGTAAACGTTAAAGATGAGAAAAATGTTGATGCTTTGATTTTTTCTTTAGATTCCCAAATCGAATCTTGGATTGTTGACTAAGCAGCATCATTCCAAACTACTCCTCACATAGATATACTTCCTGGTTACGTGAAAGAGAATTTTAGGAAGGTTTACTTGGGAGACAACAAGGCTTGCAATATAGTTAGAAAGGGAGAGGTGCAGAACAGACAGGTCAACGATACAGTATTGAAGGTGAATGATGTTAAACACGTGCCTAGTCTAACGAGGAACTTAATCTCAGTGGGTCAACTGGCAAAATCTGGAATTGTGACGTCGTTTGGAGGAGATTCCTAAAAGATGAGTCAGGGCTCATTGGTTTTAGCCCGGGAGAAAAAGGAGGGTACTCTGTATGTATCCATAGATTCTTACAACAGGATATCAAACATCTAGGGTTGATACCGGTATGTGGCACAAACGGCTCAGTCATATGAGCGAAAAGAAATGAAGGTAATGGTTCATAAAAGGAAGCTACTAGGAATTGAGTCGATTCATTTGGAATTCTGTGAAGATTGTTGTTGGAGGTAATACTACCAAGATCATTATTTTTGCAAACGATTTTTGGTAAAAATTAACTGGACGAAAAAACGTTGAAACGGGCATCAGATAAAACTTTTGAGGATGAACGATCAAAATAAAACCCGTGCAACCAAAGTTAATTTAGAAGAATACCTTTTGTCGATCGATTCTTCAATTACGATTTGATTCTGAGTTGAAGCTCTTGTCAGATCTTCTACTGTATTCCCTTACGTGATCCTCGAACGTAGTGTGGGCTACGGACTATCGAGAACTCGTATCGGCAGAACCCAAATATATTTAGTCTTAAAAAACAAAATTATGATATGATGTATCTTAAACTGATTTAGTCTACCTGCATATATATAGGGCTACAGCAGGGACCTGGAGAGTAATAATGAGTAAGACTTCCAGTGGAACACAGACATCTACAAACGGTTTCTATAATTATAGAAAGACGCAACGATTTTTGTAATTTCTATAAAATACTGAATTACAGTTCACACCACTAAAGAACTATAATTACACTCTGACCCATAATCTCAAAACCTTATTGTATTGAGCTCCTGCTATTAAATGCTTACCATTTCTCCCCACGTTAAGATTCTCGATACCCACCAATTAAATTTAATTACTGATAATTTAATTTAATTAGCATCTTGATATTTCTCAAGCCATTCCGTTTAACTTATTTGACCGCCGAATAATCAAATCCACCTGCAGGATTTGGTCCGGTCAAAACTTTTAAGTTTCTTTAAGAGGGTATTGTCAATCTCGATCAATAGGGACGTAAATTCCATCAATAATTAATATTTGCTATATAAATAATACCGCTATCTAACTCACTAAGAATATAGACACATATAAGATCATACCCTCTAATGAATCAAAATAACGAATATTAAATATACGCAAATTAATAATTATTTAAGAATTAAGAGAATAAGAACTGTTCATAATAACATTGGAGTGCGAATTAATTTATATAATCAAGTATAAAATTAATTACCCCAAATGTCCGTTCAATACACACAAAGTGTACTCGCAATGAGAGTCGAAACAAGACAGGCCTACTAAAATTCTGTGCCACAGTCGTACAGATACTATGTCCATTTTCATCTAAACTGTGAACATAAAACTTATATTCTGCAAGAACCTAAAATCTGATCTTCTGTGTGCAAGTCGTACTCTATACACCAGATTAAATATTATACAGAATATCGGACATTCATGCATAATATTTGAAGAAATGATATACATACATTGCTCATAAAAATTCTCATAAAATAGAAAATTAATTTTATTAAAATAAAATTAATTACTAAAAAAATAGTTTTCAGTATACCAACCCTAACAATCTCTCACTTATACTCAAAATTATGCTGCCATACATCTGACTCCCATGTCCTCTACACGACTATCAAAAGTCTTAGCCGGTATGCTCTTTGTAAAGGATCTACAAGATTGTCTCTTGATGTAAACTCTATGTCTGACTGAAAATTTGAGTCTGTGTACCCAAAAGGTACTTGACTGTCTGCCTAGTAAATCAATATATAATTCTTAGTCCTTTGTAGGTACTTGATTATATTTTTTACTACAATCCAATGCTTCTACCCTGAGTTAGACGGATATCTGCTAACCATGCAAACGGTAAAGAAGATATCGGGTATAGTGCAAAATATAATATACATGAGGCTTCCTACTGCCGAAGTATAAGGAACCCCTTCATCTTATCTATCTCATCAGGTGTCTTAGGATACTGATTATTGGATAGAGTGATTTCATGTCTAAAAGAGAGAAACTATTTCTTGAAATTCTGCATGCTAAAACGAGTAATGATATCATCGATATACTTTTCTTGTGATAAGCCCAATATCCTTTTTTTCCAATCTCGCATAAGCTTGATCCTAAGAATGTGACTTGCTTCTCCCAAGTCCTTCATATCAAACTGCCCAAATAACCATACTTTAACTGTAGATAATACCCCCACATCGTTTTCGATGCGCGAGATATCGTCTACATAAAGTACTTAGGAAGATTACCAGGCTTTCATCACGCTTCCTGTACACACAGGACTCATCCGGACTTTGATCAAAATCATAGGACTTAATGGCTTGATCAAACTGAGCGTTCCAAGACCTCGATGCCTGCTTAAAACTATAAATGGATATCTTAAACTTACACAACATTTGTTCCTGGCCGTTTACAATGAATCCTTTTAGTTGTATCAAATAGATACACTCGTCAAGACTTCCGTTAAGAAAAGATGTCTTGACGTCCATTTACCAGATTTTGTAATCGAAATGTGTGGTAATGGGTAAGAGAATTCGGATAGACTTAAGTATGACTACCGACAAAAAGGTTTCCTCATAGTTGATCCCTTCTTTTTGAGTGAACCCTTTAGCAACAAGCCTAGTTTTGAAGGTTTCAACCTTCCCGTCTGCTCCTCTCTTTTTCTTATAGATACACTTACATCCAATGGATTTTATCCTTTTGGGTGGTTCTACAAGTTTTCAGACCTGATTAGAATACATAGATTCTATTTTTGAATTTATAGCCCTTTGCCAAATATCTACATCTTTGTCTTTTAGTGTTTCATTGTAGTTACAGGGCTCGGTATCCAGTTCTACCGGGATCTTATCAAATGACTCTCCCAAGAACATATATCAATCAGGTTGATGAACAACCTTCACACTACGACGAGGCACTACATGTGTCTGTGTACTAGCAGTAACAAGCTTTGCAAAATCTGAACCCTGTGCATCAGCACCCTATTCTTGATTTGCACATGTTCTGATATTCCTCCCACTACGACGATGTAATAGAATATCAGTGACTTGTAGTTTCTCTTCTGTTCTACTGATATTTTCTCTTATTTCTTCCAGAATAATTTTGCTATTAGGCTTGTAATTCGTAATATAATTCTCTTATAAGAATCGGGCATTAGTGCTAACAATGACCTTCTAATCCTTAGGATTATAAAATAGATCACCCTTCGTTCCCTTAGGATACCCTACAAAAAAATAAACTTCTGTCCTCGGTTCCACCTTACTCGTATTCGCTTTCAGCACATGTGCTGGACACCCCCAAATTCGAATATGTTTCAGACTAAGCTTACACTCGGTCCACAATTCTGTGGGAATAGAAGGTACTGACTTAGAAGGTACCAAGTTCAGAATGTAAGCTGCTATTTCTAAAGCGAGTCAAAAATGAATCAGGTAAACTTGAATAACTCATCATGGATCTTACCATTTTCATAAGAGTCTTATTCCTTCTTCTTGCTACACAATTCTGCTGCAGAGTGCCAGGTGCAGTCGACTGGGATGTAATTCTTTCTGATGACAAGTAGTCCTTAAACTCTCCAAAGAGGTATTCTTCACCACGGTCGGATCGTAGTGATTTGATACTTTTACCCAGACATTTCTCTATCTCTGCTTTGAATTCTTTGAATTTCTCAAAGCCTTCAGACTTACGATGCATCAGATAAATATATCTATACTTTGAGTAGTCATCAATGAAACTAACGAAGTACTCAAAATTACCTCTTGCCCGAATTGTCATAGGACCACACACATCAGAATGAACTAGCTCCAATGGTTCTTTAGCTCTATAACCTTTGGTCGAAAAGGGCCTATTGGTCATCTTACCCTCTAAGCAAGATTCACAGACTGGAAGTGCCTCCACTTTTAATGAACTCAAAGTTTCATTTTCTACCAGTCTATTTATCCTTTTTAGATTAATATGACCCAATCGTAAGTGCCAAAGAAACGTTTTGTTAATTAAAGATAGAAATTTTCTTTTATATGATAAAATAGATGTGTTATTCATTTTAGTTAGTTACAGTGTAAGAGAGATTGGAGTAATAATATAAAGATCACCCACCAATGTACCAGAACAAATAACCTATTTATTATCCTTAATAACCACAGAGCTATTAAAATAAATCAAATATCTGCTTTTGCCAATCTAAAAATAAAAACTAAGTTCTTTCTAATGGCAGGTACATAAAGACAATCTCTTATTATTAAAACTCGATTTTTACCAAAATTGAGAGTGACATCTCTTACTACAACTGTTGTTACCTTTGTATTATTGGCCATATACAGGTAAATCTCTCAATCACTAAGTTGTCAAATTTTTTGGAACCCCTGCAATAAATTACAGACATAATTAGTGATTTCCGTATCTACACACCAGGTACAGGTAGATAACACCGCTAAACATATTTTCACAACCAATGAACAGAAATTACCATGTTTGTTCTGCTTTCTGAGAAATACTGAACATAGATTTTTCTAGTGCCGGGTCTGGTTGAGGTGAAAACATCTACCTTTCGGTTTTTCCACACAAGTCCGTGGCTCACTAACTACCCTGAAAATCGTGTCTCCCTGTTTCTAAACCTTTTTTTTTTCATGCTTGTCGGCCCAAAGGAAGAACTTTTTTCTAAAATAAATATATTTTCTGGTATTGAAGAAATACCATTTGTAGTTAAAACTATATCCAAGTTACATTTTCAGTCAACAAAATTCGGTCCCGTTAGTTTATTTTCTTTGAGTATTAAAGCGAGTAGATTGAAAGCCATTTTAATCATGAGAATTATATAATTAAAAAATACAGTTAATTATAACGAGCAAAATTTTGAATTCATTTTAATTTGATTTCTTCTACCATTTTAAAATTAATTCGTCAGCAGTCTGGTAACCTGAGTAACCTGAGAATAGCATGCCACGATGGGTGGACGTCTATTATCCATCATAAGACCAGACAGACCAATTCCTTTTAATTTTATTATCTAGGCAACTGACCATGCCAGTAAAATTAAATAACTGATATAGTTTCGGTCAAGTATATAATAGTAGTAACTTAAATGGAGATGATACTATTATATATAGTTAAGTGTTAACCATCACCTAATCCGAAATCAATCGTTTCGCAATAAATTCTTCAGATGGAGAAGTGATCCACACTAACAATTATTCAAAATTATCTGTAAATGAGGTTTGTACTAGCGATACCACAATTAATCTATCCAATAGGGAGAAATGCCTTACTACTAACACGCAGGATTTAATTGCATCGCCTACAAATTGGTAATGGAGACCGCGAAATTTATCTGTGAATAAATTTCCTATTTGTGGCTTTGGAATTTGGGGGTTAAAAATGAAAAAATTCAAAGATGTTTTAAAAAATACTTTAACACTTTGAAAACCAACTTTTAAAAATCCCTTTTGTTGAAAATAGAGTCGCCACTTAATTTTTGAGAAAAACTAAGAAAAATAAAATTGGCTACTGATCTTGAAAA
>JAOTRH010106713.1:0-15579 GCA_034768845.1 Heliamphora exappendiculata | reverse complement strand
GGGTGGGAAGGGTGGTTTTGGGGGGAGCGGGGGAAAGGTGGTTTGAAGGGTGGTTTGGGGGTGGGAAGGGAGGTTTTTAGGGGGAGGGGCGATTTTTCGTTAAATTTCAACAGAAATTTTAACAGTTGGGTGTAATTGATGTTAAAAATTAAATCTCAGGGAAGGTTAGTGTAATTTTAGAGACCACATGAGAGGTTCTTATAATAAGTTTAAATCTCAGGAGAAGTAAGTGTAATTATTCTAAAAAGAAAAGAAATAATTATATTTTCTCTCCTTAAGTAATAAGAGAAGAAAAGAAAAAAAAAGAAATGATCATGATTGTTCTCCTTTTTGTTTGAATTAATTGGAGAGAAAAGAAAATGATTTCTCTCCACTTTTGTTTGGATAGATTTCATAAAATAAAAGAAAGAGTACTAGTTATTTTACGAAAATAACTTTATTCTTGTTATTATTTTTTTACTTATTTTATTTTTATATGGGTAATTTAGGTATTATAAAAAAAGTTAATCAACTTAATTTTTTTTTTCTAAATTTCTTCAATTTGGAGAGATTTGAAAAGTGAGTTTGTGAGGGTTAACTCATTCTCAATTTCTCTCCATTTCTCCCCTCTTAAATAAACTAAACAAGTGATAAGAAATGAGAGAATTTCATTTCCTTTATTTTCTCTCCAAATCACCCAAATAAAACGGAGGGTAAATGATAATATCACTATATGATAATATCCTCCTGTACATGTGTTATAAGAAATTTTAACTTCTCATACATATTTTTTATTATATTTTTTAGCTTTACATATTTTATAAGTTGCTTCATTTAAAACTAATAATGAAAAAATTAAGAAAAATAAGTATCTTATACATGAAATAGTTCTCATTTTTTTAAAATAAATTGCTCATTTCATTTAAAATTAAGAATGAAAAAATTAAAAAAAATAAGTATGAGATTTCTCATACTTGAAATAGTTCATATTTTTTACAAATTGCTCATTTGATTTAAAACTAATAATGAAAAAATTAAGAAAAATAAGTATGAGAAGTTTCTCATACTTAAAATAGTTCTTATTTTATTTAAAATTAAAAATAAAAAAATTAAAAAAAATAAGTATGAAAAGTTTCTCTTACTTGAAATAGTTTACATTTTTTTACAAGTTACTCATTTCATTTAAAATTAATAATTAAAAAATTAAGAAAAATAAGTACGAGAAACTTCTCATACTTGAAATAATTTATATTTTTTTATAAGTTGTTTATTTTATTTAAAATTAATAATAAAAAAATTAAAAAAATAAGTATGAGAAGTTTTTTATACTCGAAATAGTTCATATTTTTTTTATAAGTTACTCATTTAATTTAAAACTAAGAATGAAAAGATTAAGAAAAATAAGTATGAGAAATTTTACATATTTGAAATAATTTATATTTTTATAAGTTGCTTATTTAATTTAAAATTAAGAATGTAAAAATTAAGAAAAATAAGTATGAGAAATTTTTCATACTTGAAATAGTTTACATTTTTTTACAAGTTCTTCATTTCATTTAAAACTAAGAATGAAAAAATTAAGAAAAATAAGTATGAGAAGTTTTTCATACTTGAAATAGTTCACATTTTTTTACAAGTTCTTCATTTCATTTAAAACTAAGAATGAAAAAATTAAGAAAAATAAGTATAAGAAATTTTTCATACTTGAAATAGTTCACATTTTTTACAAGTTGCTCATTTAATTTAAAATTAAAAATTAAA
This sequence comes from Heliamphora exappendiculata, assembly GCA_034768845.1. Classification (NCBI taxonomy): domain Eukaryota; kingdom Viridiplantae; phylum Streptophyta; class Magnoliopsida; order Ericales; family Sarraceniaceae; genus Heliamphora; species Heliamphora exappendiculata. Next base: position 13,839 of record JAOTRH010106713.1, on the reverse strand, counting down.
AAATTAAAAAAAATAAGTATGAGAAGTTTTTCATACTTGAAATAGTTTTTATTTTTTGAAAAAAAGAAATTAAATATGCATATTAAACATTAAAACATTTTATAGTTTATAAATTAAAAACTAAAAGCAATGGCATTTTTATATATAGTATTCAATTTTTTAAAAATAATCATAAAAATATACAAAGAGTTATTATATTTTTGAATCAATAATTTAAAATATAAAAATTTAAAAGTAATCTCAGCTTTATAACTAAAATAATTAGATTAGTGACATGTATCTTATTGACACTCATTTTGCTTTTTAATAGTTTTAATTTTTTTATATATTTTATGATTAAAACTATTTATTTTTTACTATTTATTAAGTAGATTATTCGTGAAAAAAATTTATATTAATCAGATATAGGTAGTTCTATAAATAGATCACATTTGTTAAAAAACAAATGAATGGTACATATAATCTTATATAAAATAATGATAAATAATATAATTAGATCATATAGTTATAAATATTCAATTAATTTAATTTTTTATGTGAATAATAAAATTAATGAATGATATAAAATAAACGATTCAGATTATAAAAACATGTTAAAACTATTAATACATCTTAGTTAATAGATCCCGATGAGTATGTTGCAAAATTATAAATTTTGTCATAAACAAATGTGTACAATAAAAACTTATATAATATTTAAAAGTTTTAATTACATAAACATAAAGTATATGAGCACCTAATTAATTATTTAAGATCACCTCTTAATTTAGAGTGAATTCATAACTCAACTTTAATTATAAAATTTATTTGAACCTCATTTTATAATATTTTTATGTTAATTGCTTTTGCTTTTGGTGCTTAAGAAAAAAAAAAAAAGAAGCAATGGCACTTGCGCATTGCACGGTGTACTACCCTTGCGTTCGGTTAGATTCGGTAATTGGTTTCAGGACAATTAGCATTTGCATTTTATAAAATTATAAAAAATGTTGAAGTACCTGAAAACATATGGTTCAAATCATCAAACATATATGGGGCTTGAGAGTTTTAACTTCCTCTCAAATATCCTCAATCTAGAAAAGTGGTAGATACTATTATAATTATAGTAGTGTAATTGCCAATAGGGGTTGATGAGCATGGCTTTTGCGAGCATCTTTTGTCACACTTTTGATTCTGCAAAGTTAAACTTGATTGAACATTTTTTTTGGATGCCAAAGGGGCATTACTGTAGTACAAAAGCAAATAGGAGGTAAAACAATAAAATATGTTCTTCAAGCTCTTGATATCTGGCATTTCCATTAATTGTAAGCCTTTGTTTGAAAAATCCAAAGTTCAAGTTTCCTATAAAATATACTAACGAAGAAGAGGAGAATTAACAAAACTTCTCCTGTAATGAAAAATAGATATACAAGAAAAGAAAACTTAATTCTTTATATAGTATGGAAGTGTAGAAAATTGTGCCAATTTCTATCTTCCCCACAAGCTCCACACTAAGCACAAAGGGGAGCCACCTTCCGTGCCTATGTGGGATTATTTGGCTGACATCATGAACCCCACAATAAAGCAACTACAAGACTAAGGCCAGTATAACCCAACTTGTGTGAAACACGGAGAAAAGCATACTCCACATGTCTCTAGCCACTTCATGATGTGTATCAAGAGTTGCTCTCCACCTTCTCTGACCTCTTGTACATAACATAAAATGCCAATTGGATTGCGCAAAATGAATACTCTCTTTCCTAATTGTCAGTGGTAACAATAGTATCCAATTCCGCTGTCCAAACAAGAAAATGACCTTGGTTGTCGAAAATTGACTAAACAATCACTCCAAGTTCAGTTTTAAATCTGAAGGAAGCTTTTGCCAAATAAACTCTAAGAATGTTTAAGAACTTGATTCCTTTTGTAATTGAAGGGTGTTAAGTCTTGTTCAAGTTCAAGTTGGAATTTTGAAACTAAAAGTTGAGTAGTGAAATTATTTTTACAAAAGATATTTAATATCTCTTTCTTTCTTTCTCTCTATTTGCTATGTTTGCAAAAGCGCTTTAGATATGGTTTAAAAAGAGGACAATATAATAATTTGTTGATGTAATGATAGTCCAAATGCCAAAAAAAATGTAGGTACTGACTTCTTGAAAAGAATTTTTTATAGCCCAAAAGCTAGCTTTGTAGTATTCTTTGCTCTAATTATTTTCTACTTTTGTCTATTCCTTTTTCGCCTCAGTGGGAAACAGTGGTACGGGTAAGTCTTGCTTGAGATCCATATTTCTCCATGTTCTTCTTACTCTTCCTCTCCTTTTCCTGTCTTGAAATAGCAATTGTGTGGCTCTCCTTACTTCAAATGTTAGCATAAAACTCATATGAGCATAAAAAGTCTCATGCTATTTATGATACCAAAATTGATGTTGGATGACCTAGAACCCCAAGAATAAACAATCCTACGAGGTAATGTGGTGAACAATACAAATGTTTAGTTATTAAATTTTAAAAGAGCAAAAAAAAAAATGTAAGTTCTTAAGTGGAAGAAATAGAAACGCCGTTGTGGCTTATAAATTGGAAGATGAAGGGGTAACAGGCTTAGGAAAGGAATAGGGGAGGCCGGGAGAAGACACTCAAAGGTATGAAATATAATATCGAATGCAACTATAACCAAACCAAACTAAGTCTTTATTCTAATAAATTGGGATCGGTTACATGAATCATTTTATGCTATTCTACTATGTTAAGGGTCATATTTTCAGTTAATTTCAATAAGTTAATATATTTGTTTGATACGGCATCCCATGTCAATTTAGGTATACTATTCTCCCTATTGTTCTCATTACCTATGATTTTGTTATTTTTCTTTACTACGACATCAATGGTGTGCGTTGTAGATGTCTAAACTACTTTAATTTATTTTTTTTTCAGTTTGACTTCAATTAGTACAACCTTTACCATTCCACGAATCTTTTCATTCATAATTTTATCTTTTTTAGTTTTACCGCCTATTCACTTTAACATTCTCATTTCAGCAACATTTATTTTATTTACGTGATCTTTCTTAGCAACCTAACATTCTGTTCTATGTAGAATTGCTAGTTTTATAGTTGTCCGATAATTTTTTTTATTTTAATCTTGTAAGTATCCGTTGATCATATAGAATGTCAGAAGCATCCCTCCATTTGAGCCAACTAACTTTGATTCTATGGGCTACATCATTTGCAATCGCTTTATTTTTGTTAATAATCGAACCTAGATAATTAAAATATTGACTATTAGGTATCTTTTGGTTTTGAATATTATTTTTCCATTAATACTCTAATTACTGCTAAATTTATATTTCATATATTTAGTTTTGTTCCTTTTTACTCGAAACCGTTTTAACTTCAAAGTGACTCTCCACATTTCTAACTTAGTGTTAACTCAACTCTTAGTTTCATTCATTATGACAATATCATTAGGGAACAACATACATCATGGAATATTATCCTAAATATGTCTAGTCAGTTTAGTTATAACTAAGGCAAAGAGATAAGGACCGAAAGTTGATCCTTGGTGCAATTCTACTGTAATCGGGAATTCACTTGTTTTTCTTGCGGGTAATCTAATTATCATGGTGGCTCTATCGTATATGTCTCTAATCACATCAACATACCCTTTTGTCACTCCTTTTCTCTTCAACGCCCACCACATGAATCTCTAGGTACTCTATCATAAGCCTTTTATACGTCTATAAAAACCATATGAAGATTTATCTTTTTTTCTCTGTACTTATTTACTTATCTTCTCAGTAGGTGGATTGCTTCCATAGTTGATCTGCCAGGCATAAAATCAAATTGATTTTGTGACACTGTTGTTAATCTTAGAGGATATTCAATCACTTTTTCCTATAGCTTCATTGTAGGATTTATCAACTTAATACCTCTATAGTTACAATTTTAAATATCTTTTTTATTTTTATGCATAGGTACTATTTAGCATTTTCCTGCTCATTATGATTTTATTAAATAATTTTGTTAACCAAGATACTCTCATTTCGCTTAGGCATTTTCACACCACCACACTGATACTATCTGATCTTAAAGCTTCACCTGATGTCATTATCTTCATTGCAGTTTTCATTTTAAACTTTCTTATTCAGCGATAGAATTTATATTCACTAATTTCATTCGGGTTATCATATTTTTTTCCTCCGGATCTTTCTATATGTTTTTCATTTAATAATTTTTCAAAATAGGTTCTTCATCTTTCCTTAATCTCCTTATTCTTCATTAATACCATTGAATGCTCACTTTTTATGCATTTAACTTGAGTAAGGTCTCTTGTTCTTCTTTTTCTTTACTTAGCAAGTTTATAGATGTTTTTTTCTCTCTCTTTATTATCTAATCTAGTATAAAGCATCATAAGCTTTTAATTTAACATCTCTAATGGTTCTCTTAACATCCTTACAAGCTTGTTTATAGCTACTAAAAAATTGTCCCGATTTCTCTCCTTTCGCCACCTTTGAAAACATTTCTTCTTTATTTTTAATATGGCTTGGACCTTGTCATTCCACTAAGTTTTCTTAGTTATAGGACTTTTTTCCTTCGACTCTCTAAGAACTTGTTTGATATCCCTTTTAATGTATTCAACCATTATACTTCACATAATATTAGTATCTTCTTTCAAGTCTCACCTTATTTCTTTACACATTTTATTCTTAAAATTTTTTAATTTCTCATTTTTAAGATTTCACTATTTAGTTCGTAAGATTCTAATATCTCTTCTCATTTTATGTTGTCCTTTCATGTGAATATCTAGTACCCTAACTGATAAGTTTATGTTGGAATGTTAAGCTCTCTCCAGGAATAACCTTGCAATATTTACATATTAGACGATCTGTATTTCTAATAAGAAAATATGGAAATATTCTATTTGCCTTTTGTGAAACCCACTCTTAAAGGTTATTAAGTGTTTTTTTCTTTTTTTAAAGGAAGTGTTGGTTAATATAAAATCAAATGCTACTGCAAAATTTGGGATCCCGTCTCCGGCTTCATTTCGATCACCAAAACCAAATCTCCCTGAACCTTCTCATTTCTTGTTTTTTGCTTCTTATGTACCAATTAAAATCTACACCTATAATTATCTTTACTCTCATAGGTATTTCTTGTATCATTTAATCTATTTGATCCAAAAATTGTGATTTAGAATGGTTATCAAATCATACCTGAGTTGCGTAGGCACTAATCACATTAACTATGGTTTTTCCAATCACAAGTTTAATTAAAATTATTTTATCTCCATTTCGCGTTAGTGTTACTATATTATCTTAGAGGCGTTTATCTACTATTATTCCTACACCATTTATGTCTCTTTTTCCCCATATAATTGATTTTATATCCAATATTATGTATTTCTTTTGATTTTGCTCCTACCTATTTGGTATTTTCTAGGCACGCTTACTAATTTTTCTTCTAATAATAATATTAACTAATTCCATTGTTTTATATGTTAAAGTTTTTATATTTTAAATTATTAATTTAAGCCTATAATCTCGGGTTAACTTCTTTACCCGTGCTCGTCCAGCGAAGCGCAGGAACCCTTACTCATTTTCCACTGCACCCAGGCGCCGATGCAACAATCCTTGCCCATTTTTCCAAACACCCGATGGCAAGCGCAACTCGTTGCTTAAGGGGGATGATACCCTAGTAGTGATACGTAAATTATTTGAATTCATGTTCATGGAGATTTGACGGGTCTTTTGACATGTTGGCTGTTAACTACTTAATACACCAACTCTCCTCCTTTCTCCGGCCTTGGGACCGGCCGTATAAGAGATAAGACTTCAAGTACTACACCTGCGGATTTTCAATTTTGTGATATCTTGATATCCCACATCGGAAAAGGAGATGGAGTTCCTAAGTTATAAAAGAAAATTTTTGGACCCCTATATAGCCACGAGACCTTTTCCCAAGGTGGTAGAGATCCCATTAGAATTTCGCAGTTAAATTTGCTTACGTTGGAGTAATGCAAGGATCGGTGACCTCTTGAGAAGAACAAAATCGTGAGAGTTTTGTTCAAAGCGGATAATATCGTTGTTATGAGAAAGGTTGGGGTGTTACAGATTGCAACTAATAAGACCTAAACATGTTTTCATTCATGTTTAAGAAAAGCCAAATGCATCAATGCATATTGACTTTATCATTTTTCTTTCTAAATACAAGCTCTACTTTGGAGGTCCAGAAAATTTGATGTCCAAGTAATCTTTGGTACCAAGGAAGCGAACTTGATTTATCAAGTTTGACTTGGAGCTAAACAATTAAGATCAACGCCTCAAACACAAATTATCTAAGAAGCATGGACACTTTTGAGAACGTTTCATGTCCGTTTTAGGTGAGTATAGGACACCAACACTTGCCATGCACTTTACGACACATGTCAAGTACTCCTCCAAATGGTTTGATTATTATTAATTTTAAAAAAAAACTTTTTACATCAAGACATGCTTTCGACACTTAGGGAACGCATGTCCTTGTATAGTCACATGAAATACATGACATGCTACTAAATTAATTTAGAAGCTAATGATAAAATTCAAACCAATGTAGTTTTATGCACAATTGTTTAAACTATTTGGTTTTATAAAATTTTTAGTTCTAAAATCTCCCATTTGTTTGCAAGTAAGGTTCTCTATAGTAAATATCAGGACTCTTTGTTCACACTTCACAATTGGTAGATGGAATGGTAAAAGTGTTTTTTACTGTCTTGACTTAATAGTTTGTAAATATTTTTATGACAAAAATGTAGTGGTTATTACTTCATGTAAATATTTGAGAATATATATATATATATATATATATATATATATGTATATATATATTTGTTAGCATGTTCTTGCTTTATTTTCTTGTTTTGTTTTTTTTTAAAAACCTTCCATCTGTGTGTTTGCGATGTGTCATATCCTTGCTCTGTTTCAATATTGGTGCTTCTTAGAAACACATTATTGGGGACCACTTTAATCAAGATATATATTTGGAAAGTACCCTAACTCTTAAAAAAGCTAGTAAAGTCTAAATAATAATAAATCAAAGAAAACCAAACTAAGCCTTTGTCCCAGTTAATTATGGTTGGCTATATGAATCATTTTACGTCATTTTGTTATATTAAAAATCATATCTTCATTATAAATAATAATATGAACTAAAATTGAAGCGCTTAAGCCCTAGGCCGGCTCTATGTGAAATTCCTGATTGTCTGCTTATTCCCTCTGCATAATATCCGCCATAATATTAAGCCTACCAGTATATTACTGGATTTAGGTTTGCAACTTGACAAAAAAGAGAGATGGTTTTTAAAATCAAGTCTCCAGGAACCTATACGTGTTTTTGATTTTTAATATGAACTTTTAGATCCGACTTTTTAATCATGCTTTAAACCTTCATAACAAGATCCAGAAAAGAGGAATGAAATCTGCTGTGGAGTCTGTCAAAGAACAAAATTGTGATTACTCACTATTGTAAAGTGTTTTATAATTTATGAAACAATCCCTTATTTATTGATGTTTCTACTTCAGCTTCTCTGTAATGAACTTCTGTCATCCTTGTGAAAGATGAAGTTATGATGACAAACTTGGTTGTTTAGCTGTTTTTCTTGACTGTCTTGGTTAATTCCTTATCTTGTTTCTGTACGTATGTGTGTACATGTGTCTATTTATATGCACGCATGTACATATTATGTCTCTGATGGAATTCTATTTTGTTGTTTTCAACTTTCACCATTTTTTTCTTCTGTAAGTTCTCTGTTCCAGGGCTGCTTCATCTGTTTGCCTTCTCATCAATTAACGTCAGCTGCAAACAGATTATAATAAGATATTCTGTTATGAATATTCTTTTGATATGTAGATTTTAGTATTTTGCAATGTTTCATGAACCATACTTTTGTTTCTTTTCGTTTTTCTTAATTTATTGGGGGTACTGTACGCATGATCAATCAATTTCTCAGTCTCTCGCGGGTAGGAAGGATTCCCTCTTGAAGATTTTCATACAGAAGCTCTGTGCTAGTAACTTTGTTATGATTTTTCTCAATCTCAAATAAGTTATAGTTATTTCATTGAGAAGTAGATGCGTAGAGGTTAATGATTATAATTCTTCCTGGGATCCCATAATTGGATTTGCAAAAATGAACATGGAATGTTGTTGCAAGGAAGACTAAGACTTATTATGCTCTTTGGGTTTGTAGATTTGTGCAATTTGGGCCCGAGGTCAAGTGTCATTGTGCTTCTCCTAACTGTCAAGGTTATCTTGGAACCAAAAGAAAAGTTGGTAAGAATGACATTTGCTGGGGTTCAAAACGGAGGAGAACACCAATCATCAGCTGCTTGCTTAGCAATCATCACACTACGATTCCTACGACGAATTTGTTTCAGCAAGGTTAGATTTTGTGTTTCTTTTTTTGCTCTTACGTAAACAGAAATAAACACTAACATGGAAAAGGGCAAACGGTATTGTTGTATTGATTCAAGCATACTTCACTTCTCAAAATGAAAAATGCTTGTATTATTGAAGTGTGCAGTGGTTTCTGAAAAATGCTTTTCAGAAAGATATACTGGCAAAGTATACCTTTATGATTTGATAGCTGAATCTCTAGTCTTGTGTATCATTTTCATCTTTTGAGAGCACAAATCAAACCAAATTCTTTGAGAACACCAGTTGGTACGTTGTAGGAAGGGAAATGTTTTTACTTGTACCCATTTATTTTCATAGATAGATTGATAGATAGCTTGATAGAACCTCCCACATGCTACACGAGGGAGGTGCACTCCCTATGTTAGCGAGAGAAACCATCTTATGGGAAGAGATTGATTGGGTGAGGTGGGAGGGCTCAATTTCGACCCATTGCTGTCAAATTGCAAAAACTTAATCTTGCCCAATTGTTTGTTCCTTTCATTACTAGAGGGACTTCATGTTTCGGTATTGAATTTAATAGCTCCATTTGCTTTTTGTGTTTTTTGAAACAGAATCGTTATTTTAAAAAATCACAAAAATAGTTTTGAGAAACATTTCAGCAGACGTATTTTTGTGTTTCAAAAATATCAAACATAAAACAAAACAAGACAGCCAATCCGGCTAGTACTCTTTTTTTCGCTATATTTTTCAAGTCCATCCCTTCACATACCTCTAAAACTAGCGAGTGGTGGTGGTTAAAGTTTTGATATTACCCATATTTGGTTTTTATTGGCAAGTTCACTCATCAACAAATGACTCCAAATAGTAAGCTTGACTACATTGTACCCTAAATTTTGGTTCTCAAACCTAGGTGTATCTTAATCATATTGTGACCCAGGGCTGAACCAAAACATTGAATGGAGGCACTAATTTTCCCTTGCCCCTCTAATCCTATCACCAATCCTTCTTTTTCTTCTTTTTTGTTTCCAAAAAAAAAAAACTTATGTGGAATGTCTTTCACGCTTGAGAGATGAGTTGATGCACAAGTGTAGCATATCTACATCCAGCCTCAGCATTGTTCTGGTTTGACATGAAAGTCAATCAATACCCACGAGCAGACATGATGGTCACATGGCTTGCTCTTTTTATTTTTTCTTTGCTAGCAAAATCCAGGAGAACAAGGAAAAAAAGAAGCAAAGCAGACAAAAGGAAAAGCAAGGAAACAAAAGACACAAAAAGGAAAGAAAGGAAGCAGCAATCAAGGAAAATGCCTACTGTTCCGCCCTTGATCAATCAACTCCTCCTTAGCTCCTCATTAACCTTTTCTCGGGCTAGATTCAGAAGGTGAAGAGGATGGAAAGAACCAGAGAAGTCATTGTTGAAAGCCCAAGATGCAACTTCATGAGCAACTACTTGAGGATTTGTAGATGAATGCCACTGATCACCACTTCTCTTGAAAACTTAGACCGTCGAACATCAACAATAAGGGCATGTATAGACCAAATACAATCAAAGAAGGAATTCTAACAAGCTTTAGTCACATCGTGCAAATCACCTTCTGGAATTGGAATGTTGATAGCCATTTGGAGAGCCCACATAGCTGCTACCCTGGGTGCATTCGATCTCTGCTGTAAGTGAGGAAAGAGAGAAACCACATTTTCCTTTGGCCCAAATTACATTTTCCAAGGCAAAAGAGATGCATCACCCAGCTATCGAAGGATTGCCCCTATGAAGTCTTAGCATTCATGTGCTCTTCCCATTTAACACCAAATCCTTGCGAAAAAGGATGTGGTCCACCTTTTTGTTTTTAAAGAGTAATTTGTTCCTCCAATGCCAAATTCTCTTACTAGAATGACAGAAGAAGATGCATAACTTTCCTTTTCTGTACCTTGGGGTCCAACAATAGTGGAAGGACTGGGGTTGAATTTGAATCAACTTGAGATTAATAAGTTATGGAATTTCCACTATACTATGCCATCAGTAGAGCTATAGCATTTTTAGGAAGGTTACAGTAGAAGAATAAGTATTCCACATTTTTTGAATCTAAATTGCCTAAAGGCGCGAGGAATCCAACACATGAAATCTAGTTGCTAAAGCCCCTCAAGTTGGCATGGCACCCAAAACAACTCACCACAACATAACCTTAGGGTTTGTTTGTTGCGGGGGACTAAAGAGGGATCGAATGAGATTAGAGGGCATAAAGAGGGATCGAATGAGATTAGAGGGCATAAGGGCTTACCAATTTTTTTGTTTGCTTGGGATAAATAGTCCCACGATCCAAACGTGGGGACCTAAACTAATAGTTTGGTATATGCTGGACTATTTTCGAGAAAAATAATAACATGGTCACGTGATATTATTAGTATTAGGTTCTGGTTTATTTTTTCTCATTTTTCAATAGCTAACAATAATTTTATAATTCTTATTTCGTTATTTATCTCACTATAACTAAACATGAACTAAATTTTTTATTGTATAATTAATTTTTTTTTATAATTTCTTGGTATAAAAAAAAAGTATGTGGGAACCCAGTGATACTTATCCATTCTATATGATCCAATCTAATTCAGAATAAGAATAACAAACAAGGAGATAAAAAATTGTGAATCCTTAAAAGAACATGGATATTGAGTTCCAGCGATTCGTTGGATTGCTAAGAAGGTCCTTGAAAACTCAAAGAAAAAGATGATTGGACTGTAAAATGACCATGGCTGTGAGGAATCCATTTCCACCGGTCAAGAATATTAAAGGCAGGAATAGGAATTTTCAGGATTTCCAGTGCTTCAATGGGAGATTTTTTATTTTATTTATTTTATTTTTTATTTTTTTATCTTGCGCATTACCTTTACAAACCATAACTTGATCATCAATTAACTGTCCTACCATTTTGAGTAAATCTCCCATTCCTGATAGGACCACTGGCTTAAACCCAAGAAGATTAGGCATAGAAGGATCTTTCCATATGTCAATACATTTTCCATCACCAACGTTAAGAATCAAATCCCTACAACTGATGATTCCTTTTCGCACTAAATAATCAGTCCTGCCAGCTTGGACTTGGATAAAGGGGATAGAAGAGTAGGATAAAGTTTTTGGTATTCGAAATAGAACACCAAAACCTTTTCTTTGCTGATATTTAGGCCCCAAGCTATTTTAGCAATAAGATCTTTATTCATACGAGACATCTTCCTGAAACCAAGTTCACCTTTCTTTTTGGGGTGCAAATAGAGTTCCAAGATTTCATTACTCGTGCAAATGTAATGTAAAGTTGCGTACTAATAATCTTTTGAGATCTGTTCTTTTTTTTAGACTCCACAAATCTGAGACTTCGTATATCGGGTTGCCCTTTTATAGCCTTTTATCAGAACTAGAGCCCCACCAAAATCTAGCAATATGAAATTCCATAGCAGCATAAGTAGATTTTGGGAACTTATAGGTTGAAATTGGATATAGGATTAGGCAAACGACCTTGGTTAGAATTACTCTACCCGCATAAGATCATAATATGGGAGCTTCAAATTTGGCCGAGGTTTCAAATTTAGCCAAAATTAGAGCACATTGAGAAGATCATAATATGACCCATTTCAAGCTTATCTCCATGTTCCAAACAATTTATTTTATAAAACAAATTGAGAAAATTATCCACATATAAAATTAGATTGAGTAAATATAAATAGATAAAGTGTCTTATAACATTTATTTTAACTAGCAATCAACCTTTGCTATGTATGGAATGAAAATAATAAAATATATTATTGATGTCTTTTTTATACCACCAAAATAAGTTAAAAATCTAAACATTTCACCTATTATAGTTTGTTACTAATAAGTTAAGTTTGGCTCTTTGATAGATAAAGATAAAAAAATCTATTAACTTAATACTAATTCAAGTTAAAATATTTGATAAAATTTATAATTCGATATTTGTTAAAATGGTTATTCTATACATTATCAAACTTCCAAAAGTTTAGATTTACTTTATATTATCAAAATAAAAATACTTAGAATAATTGCAATTTTATGTTATAATGTTAATTGTAATACAATTTGGTAAAAGAACTAAAATTAATTTAGCTGTAAATAATTTTTAAGAATAAAGATATTCTAAATAATATGGTCATATTAAGAAAAGAATTTATAATATGTTAAGTATTGATTTTATTAAGTTATTGAAACAAAATTTTATGCTGTTTATAAGTTTAGTAAATTTATATAGCATAACTTAATAGTTAAATTTGTGATTTGTTGATATAACTTGAGATATTTAATTAATGCTCAATAAATTTTTTCTTAATGACATATCACATTTTGTAAAGAAATTATAAAAATTTATAGAAATAATACATGATATAAATATGTATATATAGTAAATACTTCAATTTAAAAATAAAAGGATGAATGAAAAATAAAAAATAGGAGTCGTCAAAAAAATAAAAATCATTTCAAGAGGAAATTAATTAATGCGTATAATTCAAACTAAATAAGGAATAATGTATGAAGAAGAGTCCATAAGTATTCGATGTATGCATCTATTTATTTTAAAATTTTAAAAATTGAAAAAAGAATGAATTAGAATTTTAGAGGCCAATGAAATTATAAAATGATGTACTATATATAGGATGAAAGTATAGAGTATATATATAAATATATATTGAGAATGGATTAGGAAATATTTTTGTTGGAAACAAAATATGGGATGTATTTATAGTTGTAATTATCTATCATTTAGAAAATAATGAAGTAGTACAATTCTAGGAAATAAATATTTATGGATAAGAATCAATCAAATTGTCACACATGTATTTGTTTATTTTAAATAATTCAAAAGTTTAAAAAATCGAATTATAACGTTGGAGCTTAGTACATATTTGATTGACTAGATTATATATTCTATGTGATTATATTTTTCTTATTTGAATTCAACAAATAGTGAGAGAATTATCTAACCATTAGATTACTAATTCTACAGAATGTGAGATATATAATGTTTAAGTGAATATGGCATTACTAATTCATTCATTACTAGTACATAAAATTACTTAACAAGTAAGATTATATATTTACTCATTATTAATCTGATCAATTAAATATGACTTGATAGTACAATTTTAAGAATATATTATTTATTTTATTTATAATAAATATATTTAAATAATTTAGTTATTAATACTCAATCAATGTAATTATTTGTACAAAAGACCTTCTCAACGAGTTTTATACTGTGAATGGTACGATCATCAAAATAAACTTAAGTTATATCATACCGCAATTGCACATTAGCTTATGATTCTCCCTACCAAAACCCAAAGCTTCAAATATGGTCAGGTTACCAAATGAAAAATTACAACGACAAAAACAAAACTCTAGTATTTATAAAAATAGAATGATATATATATATATATATATATATATATATATATATATATATAGATTAAATCGT
>JAOTRH010106702.1:0-15579 GCA_034768845.1 Heliamphora exappendiculata | reverse complement strand
AAACCAGGGGCACGAAGTCTTTCCCCATCCACATTTGGCCAGCAATGTCGACCAGGACACAACTAACCCGCCCATCAGGAGGGACAAGGAGATACTGGGCAAGAAAACAGAAGCATAGTGCATAACGACGCCGTAACTGAAAGTCGAGATCGCTAAGGTCACTAGTAGAATGAAATCTCTCAATAAGCCACGGAATGTCAAGACAGTCACCTGAGGTCAGACGGGTAGCCTCCATTTTAGACAAATCGTAGAGTTGCATCACCTACTGCCGAGCCGAGAGAAAAGGAGTAGGAACGACAACAGAACTCCATGGAGTCAAATCGAAGATGGCAGCGAACTCCTCCACAGTGGGGCATGATTCTTCAAAGCCAAACCGAAAGACGTGACACTGCGGATCCCACAGTTGTGCAGCAGCCATCAGTAAGGGTCTGTTAATCTTCACAGTCCTTAATGAGAAAAGAGCGTTAAGGCCAAATGGGGCAAAGTTCAAACGCTCAATGTGGTAGAATGCCTCAATTCATGAAAAAAGTGGGGTAGCCATATGAGAGTAAGCAACAGAAAAGGGAGCCTCTGGGGCTGAATTTATAAGGCAGGAAAAAGCGGGAAACAAAAACAATTCGGCAAAAGGCACAATCATTGTGGCGGCTGCCACTTTGAAGCAAGCGGCCGCCAACTTGGAAAAGCACAGTATAGTGACATCATCGCTTTGACCAGGCGACCGCCATGTCAGAAGAGAAAACGACACCTGTCAACGGTCATTTCAGTCACTGCAGAAGTTTTAGGACTATTTTGGGCTTTTGATGTATACTTTTGTTTTTTTTATTGTTTACATGCATTTTATTTTCATTTTATGTGTTTATTTAGTTTTGTACTAGCAAAAATGATTTAAAAAAAATAAAAAATATATATATATATAAGAAAAATAATAATAATAATACATAAATAATTTTCTTATTGTGTGTATTATTATGTATGCATTTTTGAAAAATATTTTAAACAAGTTTCAAACCTTGTTTTTCAAAGAATAATTTCTTTAAAATTCTGCTACCCCATCTTTTTGCAGTTATTCCTCCCTGATAAATTTAATTGTAAGCCTTAACTATTTTTACCTCGCACCTCAATTTGTAGGTCTTAAATTGACCTATCAATTCGCGATCTTTCTTCCCAATAAATCATTTTCTTCCAACCATAGCTTAGCTTTTGATTATTTTTATCTGGCTTCAAACAAACCTAATCCCGCACCTCGTCCCGAATTTTTAGGTCTTAACTCGACTTATTAGTTCGATGTCTGACTCGTCGGTCCTCCTCACGACCCTAAACTGACTCATCGGTCCTCCTCACGACCATAAACTGACTCATCGGCCCTCTTCATGACCCTAAACTGACTTGTCGGTCCTCCTCATAACCCTAAACTGACTCATCGCTCCTCCTCATGACCCTGAACTAACTTGTCGGTTCTCCTCATGACCCTAAACTGACTCCTCGGTCCCCCTAATGACCTTAAACTAGCTCGTGTTTGCATTACACTTTACCTATCTGCATCATGTTAGCATTTTGTTTAGCACCTGCATAATGTTTCTTATCTTACATCATCCTTGCAATTTACCCCATTAACTACGTAAGCAACTCGATAAAAGTCGAGTACGACTAACATCATATGTGTGCTTGTATGGCCTAAGATTGACGGCTCGATCAAATGGATGTTGTCTCTGGATCTTTGATATAACTTGCATCATGCGTTGCTATGTAAGTTATATCAAAGAGGGGCAACTATAGACACCCCAATTTGACCCCGCCTAATCTTAGGCGAATCCGATGATGAAAAAATGTGAAATAGTGCCTCAGTACGACCATCGGGAGGTGATCCAAGCTGGCTATTTGAACCCAGTCATCCAAAAATCTTCAAAATTAATGAAATTGTACCGAACCATCAATAACTTGTTGCCCAAGTCATTGTCAGAAGTGGCGACCACCATGTTCATTGTCGCGGCTGTAAATTGAATCTCTTGGAAACCCTAGCCAAAAGTGGCGGCCGCCAACTCCAACATGGTGACTGCCAACTCATATTGTGGCGGCCACCAGCTTGAATTGTGGCGGCCGCAAACTCCAAATGGCCTGACATGTCTTAAAACGTGACAATATCTCATTGGTTGAAGAATTCTATAAATACCGCACCCCAGCATACGTTTTTCAGTACAAATTTTGAGTGAGAGAGAGACTGTCGATACATCGAGCGATCCCGAGCCCTGACGCTAAACCCCTGCCGAGATACTGAGATCCGAGCCTTCCAACGCCTACATTGCAACCCTAGCTTGGATTTTCGCCCGAGGATTGGTACGTCGAGGCACATTCCACACTTGAGGATTCTCCCGCAATTTAGGTAACTTGTTTGGATCCTCGGTCCTTCTAGCTCTATTTTCTCTCTTTTGGGGTGACCGGGTTACTTTAATTGTTCTATCTCTATTGTTTCTTTTATTGTTTATAATTATTTTATTCATGTTTAAGTTCAATTTTTTTTAGCTTATTTAGTTTACTTGTCTTAGTTTTTTTTTTCTACTTATCTACATTAAGCTTATTAGATCATTAAAATGGTGCTAATATTCTTTAAATAAAACAATTTAATAATATTGTTAATTATTATAACAATGCACTTACATTTATGTGAATGTGGTAATCAATACTACATTTTACATTTAAGTTAAATTGTTGTTTTCAATTCTTTTTGTTTTGCTAGCATTAGTTTAATTTTCTTTATTAGCATTTATTTTAAATTTTCTTTACTTTTCTTGTTATGATAATTTAGTGTTCTAGAATTTATTTATTTTTCTTCATTTTAATTAGTCTAATTTCTTTTACTAAGCACTTGATTTTGTTTTCTTTTCTTGTAATTCTAATTTAATAATTTATTTTATTTTCTTTTTAGCATAGTATTACTTCCTTAACTTCCTCTTTCTATAATAGTGTAATTTTTTTCCATAGCAGTCATTTTATTTTATTTTTTTTACTTTGTTATTAACATTATTCTACTCATAATGTAGCATTTTAATCTCTTTATTAACTATAATTTTCTTATAAAATTTTATTTAGCATTTTTTTTCTCTTAATGTTAGTATTTATTTTTTTTTAAAACTCTATGTTCTAGTTTTATTACTCTTCATTCAATCAAATATAAAAATTACAAAAGACTTTTAAGCCAACTTTCATGTTTAAATGACATTATAATTTGCTCTTTTAATAAAATTAAAACTCTTTTATTTGTTTCATTTCTTTTATTTTCTTTTATTTTTCTTTTATTTTCTTTACAAATATAAAATGTAAACAAGATAGATCTTTTTTTATTAATAACTTTTTCAAAACCTTTTTTTGTTAAGATTCATTTTTTTTATAATGTTTTCCTTTTTTTCATTTTGTTAAAACCCAAAAATCACAAAAACGCATAAAAAATGTAAATAATTAGATTTTTTTCTTTTTCAATAGCTTAATAACATTTTCTACAATTTTTATTTTAGTATGTTTTTCTTTTTCTTTATTTTTCTTTATACTTTCAAAATTCTCTTTATTATAAAACTCTCATAAGCTTTCTTTTAGCATATAATTTTCTTGCATATTTTTACATTTAATTTTTGTCTTTAATATTAATTTAGTTTATTTTTAATTATGCATGTTTTTGGCTATTCTCTTTAAATACATGTTTAGATTTGTTTAGTCTATTTTGGTAAAAAAATTCATTTTTAGGTAGTTTTGATAATTTTTAGCATGCTTTTATTATTTTATGCAAATCATGATAGTTGGTTTATTTTTGTGAATATTGCATATGGATATGTTCCATGAATCCTTTAGATAGATATTACATGTTATAGGACTTAAGATTTTTCTTTTGACACTTATTTATTTTGAACTGTAATGTGCATATTTTATGTATTTTCTATACTTGATCTTGAATGTTCTCTTTTTGTCTTCATTTTTTTTATTTGCATAGATTTGAGAAATTTTATTGAAGAACCAATGATGATTAGTAGAGGCCAACCTTTTGGTTGGGCGAACGGGGTGCCTAACACCTTTTTCGATTCGTACCTTAGCTCCGGAACCCTTTTTCTCTGGTTAACATTTTCGAAAGATCAGTGGCCATTTTTGTGTGTTTTTCTTAGTTTTTCTCAAAAACTAAGTGGCGACTCCATTTTTGATAAAAATAGATTTTCAAATTTTGATTTTCAAGGTGTTTACAACATTTTCTAAATCATCTTTGATTTTCTCTCTTTTTTTACCCCCCTCAAATCCCAAAGCCACAGTTGTCTCCCAACAACTCCATCCATTGTCGTTGGCTAAGATTCAAGTTCTTCTACGAAAATAAGTATTTTAAGCTCTTGTGATCGGAGAAAACCTCGAAGTGCTCACCATATAGATAATGCCACCATGTTTTCAAAGCGAAGACCATGGTTGTCGCGAGCCATAGGCTACAACCTTACCTCCCTGCATCAATACGTAGCCCAAACCATCGTGTGATGCATCGCAATACACTGTATACCCTAGGCCTCGCTTTGGAATAATCAATACTGGCGCACTGGTCAATCTCCTCTTCAACTCCTGGAAAGCTTACTCACAAGACTCGCTCCACACGAACATAACTCCCTTTCGCATCAGACGCGTCATAGGTGCTGCCAACCTAGAGAAGTCCTTGATGAACCGCCGATACTAACATGCCTGACCCAAAAAACTGCGGATCTCAAAGACGTTCTTTGGTCGCTGCCAATCCATCATGGCATTAGTCTTCGACGAGTCCATTAATACCCCATCCTTTGGCACCACGTGTCCGAGGAACCTCACCTCTGGCATCCAGAACTTGCACTTCTCGAACTTCGTATACAAGCGATGTTCTCTCAAAAGCTGCAAGACAACATGCAGATGTTCCTCATGCATCTCTCTCATGGGCGAATAGATTAGAATGTCATCCACGAATACCACTACAAAAATGTCTAGATAAGGGTAGAAGATACGGTTCATCAAACCCATAAATGTTGCAGGGCCATTCATCAAATCGAACGGCATGGCCAGAAACTCGTAGTGACCATAACAAGTCTGAAAGGCGGTCTTCGCTATGTCCTCGTCCCTAATCCTCAATTGGTGATACCTTGACCTCAAGTCAATCTTTGAAAAGCAGTGCGATCCCTTCAGTTGATCAAACAGGTCGTCAATCCTAGGCATAGGATACTTATTCTTCACGATTACCTAGTTCAGCTTCATGTAGTCTATACACAATTTCAAAGATCCATCTATCTTCTTTCCAAAAAGAGCTGGAGCTCCCCACAGCGACGTACTCGGCCGCACAAACCCCTTGTCTAGCAACTCCTGCAACTACACCTTGAGTTCTTGTAACTCAGCTGGTGCAAAGCGATACGATGGCATAGAGATGGGAGATGCTCTTGGAACAAGATGAATAGAGAACTCCACATCTCGGCTCAGCGGTAACTCGAACAGATCATCAGGAAAGATATTTGGGTAATCACAAACCACAGGGGTGACTCCCCTCGAACCTCGCCCAGCTCATCCAACTTGAGAGCAGAAAAGAGGAAACCCAAGTTCCGTCAAACTCGAGCCGCACCGGGCATAGACACCAACCCCTCATCCCGATCACCCATAAAGTAGAAACAGTCATCCTCCGACGTACAGATCAACACTCTCTGACTCCCACAATCTATAAAGGCACGATAGGTAGTCAGCCAGTCCATCCCTAGGATGACATCAAATGTGGTCATGTCTAGAATGATAAAATCAAACTCTAAACAACGACCGACGACTCCTAACTCACAGGATCTACACACTCTTCTCAACACCACATTCCCACTGACTAGGGTCTCTACGCTCAATGCACTACCCAACGAGTTTGCTTGTAACCCCAATGTAGATGCAAAAGCAAAGGAAATAAAGGAATGTGATGCTCCCGTGTCGATGAGAACACTGGCCCATTATCTACAAACTAGAAGAGTACCTCTGATCATGGCTGGAGTAGCTGCAGCATCGGATGTAATTGGTGCCTTGGAAGCACTAGGATCAGCAAGAACATAAGCTCTAGCCTATGGTGGTCTCGTTTGCACACCATAACCCTAAGTCGATGGCTGCCTTATAGACTGCGCTGAGGCACCTCCTTCCACAAACCTAGACATCTGAGCCCTAGGTTACTGTGGAGCATGTCGTCTCTGAGTAAATGGAGCAACTGACGCTCCCGTAGCACTCTGCACGCTCCCTACCCCGGGACAGTATCTGCAGATGTGCTCAGACTGACCACACTCAAAACACATTGGTGGGTCTCTCCCCTGTGACTAGACAGGTGCTAAACTTTATACCTGGCCCTTCTGCGGGCACTCAACTGAACGATGCCCTGGCTATTCACATCAATAACAAATCACTCCCTTCTGCTCTGACCTTCCTGTCGAAGCCACTGAAGGTGTAGGTGTGGACGACTGCGGCTAATATGACCCAGCAAAATGAGAACTAGGTCCAGATAACCTTCGGCGCTTGTTCCTATGCCCCTGAAGCTGTGTACCCCCATCATTCTACTGGCCCTTACTCTCTCCCATTCTGTGGCTCTCTGCCAATGAGTTCTCTACTCGGATGGCAGCTTCCACCAGCGCGATGTACACCTCCAAATCTAGAGCTATAACCATATCCTTGATGGCAGGTCGAAGGCCCCTGTCAAACTTCCTTGCACGCAACTCCTCTGTAGATACCAAACCTAGAGCTAACTTGGCCTCATATTGGACCACAGAAAGATTTCCCTGAACAAGGGAGAGGAACTTCTCTTTGTAAGTATCCCTCAAAGATCTCGAAAAGTACTTCTCCAAGAAGACTCTTATGAAAGCGGCCCGCGTGTCATCCACTGTGATTTTGGCGAACTTCCACCACTCTCTAGCATCTTCCCGCAGTTGGAACGCCGCCAACTTTATGCGTAAGGAATCCTCCTCAATATCCAGCGTATCGAAGATCGTCATGGTCACTTCCAACCACTCAGTAGAAACTTTGGGGTCCGGTTCCCCCAAAAAGGTTAGAGGATCCAATCGTCGGAACTCCCTCATGGCCACAGAAGCCCTTGGCTCCGGAACCCTTACTCCAGCCTTAGTAGCCTCAGCTATAGCTCTCATAGTGGCAAGCATCTTCTGGACAACGTCAGCACCACCCACTTGTTCCTGTGGGGCATGAACATTTCCTTCTTCTGGAATCTGAGCATAAGCATGACCTCGGCCACGGCCTCGACCACGACCCCATCCCCGCACTCCTCGCGTGGACGTAGTTCTATAAAAAGCAATATAACAAGATAAGCTTTTCTACAACATGTTACTACATAACATAAACACATAACGCACATAAGAATGCTAACACGTGGCCACTTAAGGTTATATAAACACATTTCACATACCGAGGAGAACCAATAAGATGGACGCGTCAATTTGGAAAACGTATTCAGATTCCTTGCTAGAAATACGTTGGCAAACGCATTTCTAACTTGGCATCAAAATATGTTAGTCCAAACACCCTAAGGCAAGACTAATCAATCCTGAGATTCAACCTCTATACCCACATATACACAAATCATGCTAAAAAGGCTATCAGCGTGTTATAGACATATCTAAACACATGCAAGCAAGCATACTCAATCAACATCACCAGGTGATAAACCCTCTTCCCATGGCTCTTAGGTATTCGAATTCAGAGCTCTTATACCAAGTTGTCACGCCCCAAAATTCAGGGTCA
The DNA here is from genome assembly GCA_034768845.1 of Heliamphora exappendiculata. NCBI lineage: Eukaryota > Viridiplantae > Streptophyta > Magnoliopsida > Ericales > Sarraceniaceae > Heliamphora > Heliamphora exappendiculata. The sequence continues at coordinate 7,833 of JAOTRH010106702.1, read as the reverse complement.
CGTAAAAATTCACCAAACACCAATTTTTATGAAAAATAGGTTTTCTTACAATAAATCCACCTGTTGAAATAAAAAAAATACCCAACATACACCTCTCATAAATAGTAGATATCTATATTCAACAAGCATAATCTATCGCCCCGAGGCGTACAAAACACGCTTTCAGCAGACATACAAAAAAAAGATTAATAAAATCTTCTGCCACTACAGGCACCACTAGATCAACTCCCCATCATCAATCTCCTGACCTGAAAATGGTTTTACAGCAAAAATTCTACACCATGAGCCGAAACCGAATAGAAACATACTATATAAAGCTGTAAATCAGGATATGCAATCATATGGTGGGAGCGAGCTCAACCACAACCAACCAAGCATTATAAGTAATGCAAGCAACGTGTTACAGTTAATAAAAATAGTAACCAAAACATTGTTTCCTCACGGATCATACAACCGTGGAAAAAGAAAGAAGAATCAAGTCCTATATACCGACTCCGTCACAAAGAGACAAAGGTAACAACTATAGACTCCTGCCCATTACCCAATCCCTAAGCATCATAGGACCGGTTAGGTAACGAAAAGTTCTATACGGAGTACCATAACGTAACTGCTTAATTTACGGGTTCAATAGCCCGATGGTAGAAAGCACCCACACTCAATTTATAGGGACTAACCCGAAGGTATTGAGCACCTACGCTGCGCATGTTTTTTGACTTTCGTAGAGGGAAATTCGTGCCACATATCCACTATCACGGTATATCTAGAGTATCTTCTAAAAATCAAATTCTCAAAATACACCATACGTGTATATAGGTCCATCCATCAACATGGAGATCAATAAAATATTTTCAAAATATTTTAGCAAAACAGTTATATAACATATGTATAGATAAGAGATCCAATCCATGAACCATGGAGATGAAAAAAAACATGTAAAAATATATTTTCATCAAAACGTTTTAGAAGTTGAGACTCAACCCTAAGGGCTAGCTCCAAACCTCCAACAAAACACGCTTTTTTGCCAAAGTTTTCATAAAAACTCCTTTTTCAAACCATCCCTTTGAAAACCAACCTCCAAAACGCAAGATCTCATAGATCCATCGCTTTAAAATCATACGAGGAAAGCAAAGAGAACCAAAACCCAACCACCGAACCACCAAAACATCACCAACAGCCCACACAGGACCCCAGTCAACTGGCCTAAGCCCCCAATCGACTGAAAAACTCTCTAGAAAAAAAGACTTTCAAAATAGAAGCAATTTCAGTCGACTGACCTCCCAGGTCCAGTCGACTGAACTCCCCAAATGATGATCCAGTCGACTGATCCTGCCCAGAAAACGTTTTGAGCTACGCTTTTCCCTTTTTGAACCCAAGATGAAGCCTCGAAGCTTCCATCTAACACCCATGAACTCACACACACCCAAGCCCATCACCAAAGGGCTCAAAAGAAACATCCAACACAGTTTTCATCCAACCGAAACGACGAAAAAAGGTTTTTAAGCTAAAAACCCAACTTTTCCCAAAACATGAAACATCATTTCATGAATATAAAACGGTAAAGATGCATAAGATTACATGTAACACCCTCTAACAACTTTAAAATCTAGAATCCTACCTCGGTGAGTCAAAACTCGATGCCTCGATCCACGTGCAAAATTGAGCTTTGTCAAAATAAAATTTCGTCCAGATGGATGCGTAGACCACGATGCCAACAATAAGGATTGACTGTTGGATCGTCAAAAACCAAGCCCCGGGCCCCTAAGAAGTTAGAGAGAATGCAAAAAGAAAAATGAGGAAGCTTAGTCGTTAAATTTTGAAAATATGTTTTGAAAATATCTAACTCCAGATATTTATAGACCTCAAAAATATCCTTTTTTTTTAATTTTTGAAATTCACACCGTAACTCCTGGTAGCCCCCGGGACCAACCCCCCATGCTTATATAAACCAAAACATGCATCAAAACGCATATAAGCATATTAAAGCAAAAACGTCTAAACGTGTCGAAAAACACCGAATATGCATATATATCAAAAATAAAATGGTACAGGGTCTCACAACCACTATAAATCTTGGTGTCCAGTTCATTCTCTCTCTCCCTAAGCTCATTAATTTCTTCATTACTTTAATTCTTGATATACTTGCTATATTTTTTAGAGAAATTAAAAGGTTTTGAGAAAGATTTTTAAAATAGTTATTATTATTTTTAACACTCAATTCACCTACCTCTTAGGTTGCTTAGGACTAACAATTGGTATCAGAGGTTGGACTCTTGTTTCTAACTTAACCGTCTAAGAGTTTTTATGGCAACCACTAGTATTAAACTTATTCAATTTGAAGGCTAGTCCACCAACAGACCCTCTTTGTTCAATGAAACAAATTATAATTATTGAAAAGCTATAATGAGAATCTATATTCAAGTCATAAACTATGACCTACGGAGGGTTATCATGAATTAACCCAATAGACCTTTATCTACAGGTGAGACTGAGTACATTGTAGGTGGTAGTTATTGTGCACAGGTTATTTAGATGAAACAATAACTAGAAGACAATAGCATAAGTTTAGATCATATTCCTATTAAATGTGATAACACTAGTGCCATAAACATATTTAAGAACCTTATACAACACTTAAGAACAAAGTATATTGAGATTAAACATCATTTTATTAGAGATAATGTTTGAAAAGGCAACATAGAACTTGAAATTATAGGCACTGACTACTAGCTTACTGATATATTTATGAAACCTTTAAATGAAGAAAAACTTTGGTATATCAGAAGATAACTTGGTATGCTATGTGCTCCAAATTGATGCTTACTTTGCCATACTAACTGTGCCAATTTAATGCATTTCAATGCTTTTCATGCTTTATTTTGATGTGTGAAAAGTATCGACTCAATGATAAAAATGGTCAACACATGTGTGAAAGAGCTGACTCAAAACTATATAGTATTGATACATTTTGTTAAAAGTGTCAACCCCAGCTATATGGTGTTGACTCGATTCGTTTATCTTGCTTTCGGTAAATTTTAGGTCGACTCATTCAAGAAGAGTGTCGACTCAATGAGCCAAAGGTGTCGACACCCTGGTAAAAAGTATCGACACATTTTTTGTCTTTAGACACCCCCAATGTCGCTTGAAAGGTGTCGACTCAATTTCATTTAGGGTCGACACAATTCATAGAGTTTATATATAGGCAATTTTTTCCTCTTTTCGTGCTCAAATTCCTTTAGTCACCCAAATCAGAAACCATTCGTCTCCCTCTTCTCTCCGCACCTCTGTGAAACTTAGAGTTAACCCCTTCCCTCTCTCTCTCTCGGTTCATCTCTTCCCCTCCCTCTCTCACCATCAATGATGGCAAGAACTATGGGAAAGTGTAGCAAACGCCCAGTCGAAGGGCCGTCCAGCCTTAAGGCCACAAAGAAGCAGAAATCGGCAAAAGACAAGGATAGAACATCAAGCGTCGCTCCAATCGAATAGTTCTTGAAGTTCCAGTATTCCAAGTTTAAGAATCTATTCTTTGCCGCTTTTGCAACTCGAAAGGTAATCCCTGATCGCTCTATTAATTTTCAATTTTTTGTTTCAATAGAGATGAAATTTTCTGAGTTGTTCTCCGATCTCAATTGGATGAACTTACTCCAGATCCATGAACCTCATTATCCCACTCTTATCAAACTTTTCTACACTCATTTCAAAATCTCTGACCCAAATGTCATGACCATCACCACTTTGGTGAATGGTGTAGATATTTACTTGACCTCTAAAACTTTGAATGAGATCCTTGGTCTCTCTGAGGGTTGATTGTTCGTTGCCTGCAACAAGAAAAAGAGAACTATTGACGGTTTCTCTTTTCATGATACTTTGAAATACAATTTTAAACTCGAAGAGGTTGACCCTACCAAATCCCTTGAGGCCAACTCTCTCAAGCTTGAAATGAGAATATTGCATCATTTTGTCAATCACATTTTTCTACCCTAATTTGGAAATTTTGGTGATGCCACTTTTATGCATGTTTTCATTATTTGGTGCATCCTCGAAGGCAAGAAATTAGACATTGGTTATTTATTCATCTCTGACATGTTGCATTCTCACTCTAAGTCCAATTCCTCCCTTTTCCATGTCATGTTTTTGACTCCTGTGTTTCGACATTTCGGTGTTGATCTGTCCAATGAAATGGGAACACCCTTTTCAAAACATGATTTATATGGACATCCACTTTGAAACATATGCAGATTTCAAAAGTTGATGGTATTTGATCCACTAAACATGAAAATCTTACCTCTCTTTTCCTTGCTCCACCATCATCTAGTAGGACCCTTCTTCCTCCCTCTTCCACCTTTGTTCCTCTTCCTTCTTCTGTTACCTCTACATCTGCTCCACCTGTTGGTCCCTCATCTTAAGAGTTTGCAGAGCTTATCTCCCTTTTCAAGGGATTGACTACCTTTGTGGCATCCTTTCAAGCGAAAGTTGATACTGACCTCTTTGACATCGGTTATAAAGTGTCTTCCATCTCAGATAAGGTGAAACATCTTGACAAAACCAACTGTACTCTGCGAAGGGAAGTTAAAATGCCTATGATGCTCGGATTTCGATGAGCAAGACAGTGAATGACAGTGTAGCCTCCATTGTGAAGACCAACGTTGCTATTCTTCAATAAGTCTGAAAGGAATACGACGAAAGAGTCGTCATTGTTGTGCACCAGAATACCAGAAAAGTCGAAGACCACCTCAAATGGATTCAAGAAGCTTAGATTAAACAGTTTAAGCCTAAAAAAACAACGGCAGAGAAAGAAGCTCAGTTGAAGCGCGAGGCAGACCTAACTTTGGCAGTCACATTTGCAGCCATGGCAAAGCAAGAGTCCAAAGCAGAAAAAGCTGCATCCTCAAAGGAAAAGGCTTATGCAAGGAAGCAAAAACAAAAAGAAAAGAAAGCCTTCAAAAAGTTCATGGATGAGCCCTAAAGACTTTTTTATCGTTCCAAAAGGAGAGAAGCAAGAAGTGAAGGGGAGAAAAAAGAAGAAAGAAGTTTTAGCAGTTTTTGTTTGTTGACTACGTTTTGATTGAAGAAGAAGATGTAATCCTTAAACATACATTTCTGTTTTGTGTAATTTGTGGATGTGAATGTGGTGGAAACACTTAACTGTTTAAGTTGTTTTTGATATTTATATGAATGGAAGATGTAACCCTTAAACATATATTTCTGTTTTGTGTATTTTATGGATGTGAATGTGGTGGAAACACTTAACTATTTAAGTTGGTTTTGATATCTATATGAATGTTATTGATTTTTGAAAAACTTACAAATGTTATATGTATGAAATGAATGATCTTTTATGCATGACTTATCTCAAATCCATATCATCTGTTATAGGATTGTTAATGAAATGTCAAGTGTTGTTTACCATATTGAGTTTGGAATTGTATAATGCTTGGTATTTGAAACACATTGCAAATTGGCCTTGTTCCAATTGATATATTAAAACTGTTGGATATTTGAACTTCCTTGCATTTATGCTCAATTTTTAATAAATTCAGAATACTTCTGAATTAAATTGCAAATTCTCTTGAACATGTCTTCTACACTGTTGTTGAGTATCTTATTATTGTAATTGCATAACTTGTTTAAGACAGAGATAAAAGGAGAACCTTTGTTAAAAATTCTTTTAAATGTTTTCTAAAAAATGTTGTAATCATAAAAAAGGGAAGATTGTTAGCCCAAGAGCTTTATAATTAGATTTTGATGATTTCAATAAGTCATTTTCTTAAGTAAATTGATTTTAAAAAAATTATATTTTAATATTTTCAAAAGGTAAGTGTTGACACTGCATAACTAATGAGTCGACACCTTAAGCCATTTGTGCTAACTCTTTGCTTTGCATCAAATGAGTTGACACTAGGTGTTCTGTCAAAAAATATTTTGAGTTGACACAAATTGATATTTGAGTCGACACCTAAAGGCTAAGTACGCTTAAAATTCTCAAGTATGTCGACACCATTGAGAATTTAAATCGACATCTTATCATGTTTGCCTAAGACATTTCAGGTATATACTCATTTGAGTCGACACCAAACTAATTTGGATCAACACCTTTAGTACTGGACCGGAATCCACTTTGGGTCGATACCAGATGCACTCTAAGTTGACACCAAGTTAAGGGCAGATGAGCAAAATGAGTTGACACCAAAAGAATTTGAGTCGACACTTACACAAGCCTTGCGGGATTCAACTTGAGTCGACACCAACGCCATTTGAGTCGACACCAAGTAATCCATCGGATTCCTAACTTCGGGTGAAATGAGTCGACCCCAAAACTAAATAAGTCGACACTAGAGATTCAAGACAATTCCTAACTCCAACTAAAACGAGTCGACACAAAAGGTTTATGATTCGACACAAAGGTTCCTTACGGGAACAACCTATTTGGGTCGACACCAAATAACTTCGAGTTGACCCCAAAACAACTGAGACCATCTGCGATTTTTTGAGTCGACACTAGATCAAAGTGAGTCAACTCTAAAACTACCGAGGCTGACTGCAATTTTATGAGTCGACACCAAAACAAAGATGAGCAGACATCAAAATTCCAATAGCTTGCCAGACAAAAATGGTCAACACCAAAGACGATATGAGTCAACAGCAAAAACTCAATGAGTCGACACCACCAAGTAGATGAGGAAGATGCAGAATTTGTGTCGACACCATTGAAAAAATGAGTCAACACAATCACTTAAGGAACTAAGCCTTAGATATTTTGAGTCGATACGAAATTGTTTTGAGTCAACCCCTACGATAGATTTCAAATTTCTCGCTGGTTTCAACGGTTAAATTTCAGAGTATTAATTGCCTCCACCAACCCACCAACGGTCATTTACTTCAGATGACTATATAAAGGGTTAATTTTTGAAACTTAGAACACCTGGACACTATTCTATTGTTTGAATCAAAAGCTCAAATTTTCAAAAAGTATTTATTTGTATTCATTTATTTCCAATCATTAACTTGTTCAAAAAAGCACATTCTTCAAAAAAGCTCATTAACTTCTTCAACCAATTCTCACCTCTGTGTATTCATTTATTTCCAATCATTTATAAAGAGAGTGAATGAGTGAATATTTGATTTTCATACATTTATTATAATGGAGGTAAGTTATCCTTGATCCTTGAAGAGAATGGATGATACTCTTTAAAGAAGAGTTAAAGAGAGATTAAAAAAATGGAGTGTTTTGTAGAATTTTTTTGAAACTGTAAAAGATTTTAAATGCGCCCGTGAAATATTTTATCATAGTAAAAATTCTCAAGGAGAGTTTTGAGGAGTGGGCATAGACTTGGAAGAAACTGAACCACTATAAATCTTGGTATTCAGTTCATTCTCTCTCTCTCCCTAACTTTCTTCATTTCTTCGTTACTTTAATTCTTAATATACTTACTATATTTGTTTGAAAAATTAAAAGGTTTTGAAAAAAAATTTTAAAATAGTTATTATTATTTTTAAAATTCAATTCACTCATGTCTTGAGTTGTCTAGAACTAACAAAAATTTTATCCAACTAATTAGGGTGTATCATAATAATAAGTTACCACACTGGATAGCTACCAACCATTAGGTAGCCATGGAAGATCAACCTCGGTTAAACCAGTTCATGGATTTTGTATTTTTTTTTTTTTTTTTTCAATATTTACTATTTAATGATATCAAATCATTAATTATCTCAATTTAGATTCAAAAAATAACATATTAAAATATGTCGAGTTAAATTACGTCGTCGATCTTATGAATGAACTGCTTAAATTTATACACACCCACACAACACACACACACACACACACACACA
>JAOTRH010106681.1:0-15580 GCA_034768845.1 Heliamphora exappendiculata | reverse complement strand
TGTCTTTAGAGCATTCGAGCTGTGGATCTGCAGCAGATAATTGTTCCCAAATATGATTGGTCTGAAAATAGAAATCAGCAATAGATTGACCAGGTTCCTGACGCATCTGATAAAGCTTGGCTTCCAATTGAAATTCCAAGGAGGCATCATAGGTGCAATTATATCGTTGAGCCAAAAAATTCCGAGCAAGGGTAGCATTTCCAAGTTTTGGAAGAAAACTGTTGATAGATGGAACAGAGGCGTTGATGAGCCAAGACAGAATCTTGTAGTGAATACTGTCCTAGTCTTCTAGACGAGTTGCAAATGCCTCTTTTGTCTCGCTGCTGGTCTGTACAGGTTCAGGAATGTCTCCAATCACATAGCGCCATAGTCAACAGCCTTTCAAGAAAACCTCCATGCTCTGAGCCCAGATACTATAATTGGATCCATCAAATATAATATCAATAGGATAGACAATGGAATCGAGAGTGGATGCTGATTGAAACATTTTTTTGTGAAAGAAGAAAAAAAATCTAAATAAATAAATAAATGGGTAAATGATTGGGTTCGGACTGGAGTGGATGGTTGGAATTGGGCTTGGGAGTATTAGGTTTAGAGCCTGGGAGTATAGGATTGGTTTTGAGATTATTGATGGTGTTTGCAGCAGAGGCACGACAGTGGGTGAGGGGCAGTGAGCTGCGGCGGCGTTGAGCGGCGGTGAGCGGCAACTGTGAGCGACGGAGAGGGGCGCCGGCGACAGCGGCGAGGAGAGCAGTGGTGGCGTTGAGTGGCGCTATGGGCTGCGGCTGGGCGGCGCTGTGGACGGTGACTGTGAGTGGCGGCGAGAGGCACTGGCGACAGCGACGAGGAGAGCGGCGGCGGCGTTGAGCGGCGCTGTGGGCTGCGGCTGGACGGCGCTGTGGGCGGCGCTGTGGGATGCTAAATATGCCTTACCGAAGTCACCAGCAACTTTTTTGTCCAAAATCTCCTGGTGTGCCATCATGTGAAATGATGCTCCTAAATCTAACACCCAAGAGTCAATTGAGCTATCGACTGATAGGAGCAATGCGTCCTAGACATTCTCTGTCACAGCATTGGCTGACTCACCATCAGCCTTCTTCTTCTGCTCCCTACAGTTCTTCTTAATATGGCCAGTCTTGCCACAACTCCAGCATTCAGTTTGTCGTCCCGACCTGGACTTACTTCTGCCTCTTCTGGATTTAGACCTGCCTCTATTCTGATTTCTATCGTTACCTCTACCCCGAGCTTTAACATTTAATGTCGTACTGACATTTGACCCCGAATTGGATACCTCACCCGAATCCCTCCTGCGAACCTCCTCGCTCAATATCATATCCCTGACATCGTCGTACTTCGATTTGTTCTTACCGGTAGAGTTATTCACTGCTGTTCTCATAGCCTCCCAACTGTTTGGCAATGAGGCCAACACAATCAAGTCCTTGACTTCATCATCAAAACTGATATCCACTGAAGATAGTTGATTCGTGATGGTATTGAATTCGTTTAAGTGTTGTGCAACGGGTGTACCTTCAGCCATCTTTAGGTTAAAGAGCTTCTTCATGAGGCATACCTTATTATTTGCTGACAGTGTCTCATACATACTTGACAGTGCCGCCATCATATCCGCCGTAGTCTTCTCCTTGATTACTTTGTGCGCCACCGATCGAGATAACATTAATCTGATGACTCCCAACACCTATCTGTCCAGCAACGCCCAATCCTCATCCTTCATGTCCTCTAGTTTGGATCTCAAGAGCGGCAGATGTAGCTTCTTCTCAAACAGATAGTCTTCTATTTGCATCCTCCAATAACCAAAGTCCGTACCATCGAACTTCTCGATTCCTACTGATATTTCTTCTTCTGCCATGTGTGTTCGTCAACCTCCTAACCTGGAGCTCTGATACCCGTTATTGGGGATTAGAACGCGATAACTATTCCCACCCAAGATCAACCACGATCACACAAACACGGAATGAACACGAATAAGAGAGAAAGAGAGACAATCGAACACAAACACAAGGTTTACGTGGTTTGGCAAGTCGTGCCTACGTCCATGGGATCACACACTTTCACTATTGATTGGAGGTTACAAGGGAGAAGAAGTTCTTGGGAGAGAAAATACAGAATATCATAGAAGAACAAAAGACCAAAACTTGACGGCTGCTGCAACCCTAGCAGCTTATAAATACATTCTCGCATAGACTGATCGATTGATCTCATAGACGGATCGATCGGTCTATCAAGCGGTCTTACACTGCTCTTTGTTTCTCACCTGCAGACACCACCGATCGATCGGTCTACCATTTTTAAGGGCTTTGCCTCACCTTACATTGCTCTTTGTTTCTCACATGCAGACACCACCGATCGATCGGTCTACCATTTTTAAGGGTTTTGCCTCACATTCTCAACAATCGATTCTCCCAAAGTATGTTAAACCTAGATGCTGTTTGGTAGAACATTAATATAAAATTAAAAAATAATAATTTTGATGCAAGGCAACTCTAAAAGCTTCAAAACTCATATATCTACCTCTATAAAAAATATAAAAAATCAACCAATGAGTTTAAACCCTCTTTTCTAATTTTCCAAGTTACTAAAAATCTCGCGCACTGTAGTAGTGTTTGTCCTCTATAGAGTCACATCTTTTTGTTTTGCAAATACCGAGGCCTTAGAGGCCAAATCAAGAAACATGTTCTAAATAAAAAGTGTACAGAACATCTCAAATATAATACCTATCAATTTGCAAAATTTAATGCAAAGCCAAAGTATTTTAGAAATACTAAAAACTGTAGAAAAATCATGGAAACCCTGACAGTGCTTTAATGTGCTTAAGTGTTTAAATCTTGTTCTTGTGAACTCCTAGCTTTATGCCATGTTTGGTTTGATTAAATTGAATGGTGATGTTATTTAAAGTACTTTTCATGCTTATGATAGTTGGTTACTTACATATAAGCTTGGTTTAATTTTTCATATATGCATGTGATATATCATGGCCTATGTGTTAAGTGACTTATATGAAATTTATGCGTAATTTTTGTTTATAAAAATTATGCTTATTACTCGCATGCCATAATTCATGCTATGCATAAATAAATTTAGGAGTTGTAAATTTTAGCTTAATGTATCATGCAATGCCATCATCGGGATGAATTTTACGGGGTTCGCCGTACTATTTTGAAGAAAAAATGAAATTGAACCTTAGGGTTGATACCTTGATCAATTGATATTGTATATTGAAATTTTTGTGATATCGGCTATATGTCTAGATTTATTTTTGGGAGGATTTTGCCCTAAATGCTATATGCACCATTTATTTATGAAATTTTGGCGAAGGCGGTTTGGAAAGCGTAATAATAGGAGTTAGATTTCGCGATCCCGTGCTGGACCTTGACCTAAGATTCGAGGGCTAGACCGTTGTTGACACCTTTCCGTCAGTGATGACCCGGCTAGACACTTAATCCACTACGTAGTCATCCCACAGCTGAAATAACGCATTTGTCGATCGAAAAACTTGGTCAGCATGGTTGGGATCAGGGGTTAGGATGGTTCACCTCAGTTTGGGATAACCTAGAATAACTTAGGACCTAATCGAACTTAGTAATTTAAATGAGCATGCATCATCATTAACATATCTCTTATCTTGTATAAATTGTTATCGTTGTGTGACCTACTGCATGAAAAATACTTGTATGTTTGTGTGAGTTTCGCTGGCATTCTATGCTAGGTCCCGAGGAGCTAGAAGAGCTTATTGACGAGTATGTTGACGTGGATGTAGAGCCTCGATTCTCGTGATTAAGAGTTTTACGCTTTTACCCCAGTCTTCTTCAACCACGTAGTACCAGTTTCTGCGGTTGTCCACCTGTTTTTTTTATTTTTGGTGTACTTCAGAAAAATTTTATTTGGGTCCGTGAAATATAATTCTACAATATTTTACTTTTTGACATGTATGGATATTATTGTTATTTAATTTTCGCAGCCCTATTAGTTAATTGTCGTTCAAGATGCTCTCGAGATTCGATCTCGATAAGATGAACTAAAAAAACTAAAATAAAAAATAAAAAAATTTACTAAAGACAAAAAATAAACAATATTAAATTTGACTTATTGGCTTATTTTAGCTTATTTTTTTGTCTTTTCTGAATTTTTATTATATCTTGGTTAAATGTTTTTACTTTTTTACTCATCTCGACAAAAGATGTCGAAAATTATATTAATTTGACTAAACGACAAAAAAAGTTCACTAATTAAAGAAAAAAATAAGCAAAACAAAGTAAGCAAATGAGCAAATATCCCTAGCATGGCCATTATCTTCTTGTTAGATAATTTATTAAAAATAAATAAATAAATATTAGGAGGAGACAACTCCAAGCATAAGATAAGGTTCTCTGATATTATTGAGGTATTAAACATGTTTTTAAAACAGTCATATAAACTAGAAGGTAACATTTGTAATTAATAACACTTAGAAGAACTACAAGAACTAATGATAATTGAATTGATGGCTGTAACGACTCAAGTGGACCACCGACTCAATAACTTAAATAAAGAGTCAACAATGTGGCCCAAAACTATAAGTGTTTAGTAACCGCCCAAAATCGACAGAAGAGTTATGCATATAGGAGGAGGAGACCGTTGGTATTCGAGGTGGGAGACCATGTGTTTTGAAGGTCTCACTATGAAAGGAATTTATGAGGTTCGAGAAGAGTGAAAAGTTGTCGCCATGTTTTATTGGGCCATTCGAGACACTTGAGAGAATCAGAGAGGTGGCCTATCGCCTTGCTTTGCCACCATAGTTGGCATCCATGCACAATGTATTCCATGTATCCATATTGCGTAAATACGAATCGGACACTTCACATGTTTTGGATTGGACCAACCTTAGAGTTGAGGAAGACATCACTTACGAGGAGAGACCAGTGAAAATCCTTGACACCAAAAAGCATGTCTTACGAGGGAGAACCATCGCTTATGTAAAGGTTTTGTGACTTCATCATGGTGTTGAAGAAGCTACATGGGAGCGGGAGTTGAAAGTTCGTTTGAAGTACCCCGAGTTGTTTATTTCTTGATGTATGTTGAATTTTGAGGATGAAATTCCCTAAGGGATGAAGTTGTAGGGACCTGATCTCTTTTTATTTTGTTAATTAATTAAAATGTGTTATGAGATTTTTGGTGGAAAATGAAAAGGTGTTTAATTGTGTGAAAGAATTGAAATTTGATAATGATAATGATTAATGATGACAATTGTATGCTTGAGAATGCATATTAACAACTATTGTGAGTTGTTTGGATGAATTTGAAGGTGTTTGGATTAAAATTTGAACCTTGTAAATATTTTCTTGTTCGGATTGCCTACAGCAGGGGTCCACTCGAGCAGCCTTAGGTATGCTCGAGTAGACTATCGAGCGGCCTTGGGTATGCTTGAGTGGCGATTTGAGCATTTTTTTCTCATTTCATTCACTCCCCTACAAGAAATTGGTGCTTTAAAGACAAAATTAATTCGTCTCCAAAAGTGATAATTTCATCGTTAAAACCAATGGAGACGAAAACATTTCGTCGCAGTAGCCTCGTCGCAAATTCCTATTCGCGGCGAAATTATTATTTTGTCGCCCAATAAAAAACATAGCGACGAAAATATTCGTCGCGTATTTAGGAAAAAACTTGTCGCCTATGTACAAAATTCGTCGTTAACAATTTTCATCGTTAGAAACTTGTCGCCTATTAACGACGAATAATTTTCATCGTTAGAAATTTAAGACAACAGAATAATTTGTCGCATAATGTAATATTAGCGACAAAAGATTATTGTCGCAAAGTTTTGACGACGAATACTTTTTGTCAAAGAAGGTTGTAATTTGCGACAAAAAAACATATTTTTGTTGTAAAAGGTTATATTTGGTAACAAAAAATACTATCGCAAATAATACAAGTTACAATTAAAAATTATTTTTTGAGACGAAAATAAACTATTAATTTTGTCGCTAAAAACTTTCATTTGTGGTATATTTTTTTGTGAAAAGTACTTTTTAAAAATCTTTATACCTGTTTAACCATTTAACCCGTATAATATAAAACATTTCCAAATTTGTGCATTTATGAAACTACTTTTTCAATTAATAATATATCTAAATTAATCATTCAACAATCTCTAGAAATATATACACAAGTAATCCAACCTGACCATTATATAATAAAAAACAAAACAAGTTCAACAAAACCAATTAGAGTACATCCAATACTACAACCAACTGAAAATAAATACAAATCCATATCAGTATTCGATAAAATAAAACAAAAGCTACCAAATCTCAAAACCAGTATATGTTTTGTCCAAAATAATCCTCACAAGTTCAATGCATATCCAATCTCCAAATCCATATCAATGTCGGATAAAATAAAATAAAAGTTACCAAATCTCAAAACCAATATATTTTGTCCATAATGATTCCCACTAACTTAATGCATATCCAATCTGCAAATACAATAGAAGAACCAAATCAAATTCTCACAAATTATATTTATAAAATTAAATATTTTAATTTCGTAATCAAATATAAGTAAGAGAAAGATTTGCATCACAAACTCAAATTGGATATCCATGTTCAATATATATTTGTTGATTTGTTGTATTAATAAAATTACACTACAATATGTAATTCATTGCATACTTCTCTATCTTTGCATCCTAGTGTCTATGGAGGTGTTAGCGCCAGTGCTTGAACCTTTTCGTACATGTTCTGTGAGTTAACAACTTTGTAATCGTTTCATTTATGTTAGACAGTTATAACATGTTTAATAGTGACTTACAAAAATAATTATTATGCAAAATTAAGTATATAAACGACTAACCAGATAGAATTTTCAGTAGTAGATGAATAATTTCTACTCTCAAAATGACCATTGAATCCTTGGCCCTTCAAAAATTCCATGATACTCGCTGTCATCTCCTCATATCGCTTGTTCACTTGTTGAAGCTCTACTATCTACATCTCAAGATGCCTCACATACTCATTGTTCTCGGTAAATGTAGTGGTGTTCCTTTGAAAGAAGGAAAGTTTCAAGCCAAGTCCTTTCACGTAGACCTTGGCTTGAGCACTTTTCTTGACAGCTCTTCCAAGCTCAATGGTCTAGCATCAAGTTGAGAACAATGTTTGCCTGAATTTGTATAATTTTCTCCTGCAAGTTTCAAAAAATTTACATTAGGAATGGATAATATGTCACGCCCTCGACCCGAGTCACGTGATCCCCACATGATAATTCCTTTCCCTATGATATTCCTTTGAATTCTTTTACTTATTCTTACAAGAGATTAACTCCTCGATTTACCAAATAATCTAAGTATGAATCTTAAAAATTTCGGCAAAATTTACTTTGTAAATCAAACTATCCTAAATTACCTGAAACCTGTTAATCTCAAATATCAAATTTTATAGGATCCCAACTCACAAAACCAACTGTAACTATACACTAACTATTATTTCTCACAAAGCCAACTGCACAGTTATACTAATTCCAAAAAAAATTAAATCATACAAACTAAACCCATGCATGAATTTCATTAGAAGTATATAATAGATACATTCATCCTAACTCTTTCATTTTTCTTTATATTTATTTTACACTAGAAACATTTAAAAGATTCTTTCATAAACCACAAGTATTCTTTTTCTTCTTTCAATGTCATCATACTTCAAATATTTCCTTAATCGTTCAAACTTGTAACAAGATGTTGCACAACAACCATAAGTCGAAATTTGTAGGATAAAAAAAAAAGTGCAATGCATGACTTATGAGGTGTGTATGCTTTTGTGCAGCAACTTAAAAAGAAAAAAAAACATTTTCATAACCGAGTTATAACCCACACTTATTTTATGTTTAAAAGAACCATTTTCGAGTTCGTGTATTTAAGTTTGTCATAGTATTACGTTTTTTTTTCCTTTGATTCTGAGTCTATTCTCTCTCAATTCAGTAGAATAACTTATAAATTAATCCCAATTTATTGGCTAATATATCCACATCTCATGTACAACACAAAAAAATATTAAGATAAAAAGATCATATAGATAGACATAACATCATAGATTCATAACTTCATATGTCATAAAGAGATTATGCAGATACAAGTACTTAACACCACATTCAAGTAGCTGAATCGATCACATTGTTCCATCTAGTATCTGAGAAGATTTGAGAATACACTGTCACATGGCTTTAACCACTAACTATATGTTCCAATTTCATAAGGTATTCAAGCACCATACATCCAAATTAAATAAACCCGAAATTTTATAAGTATGTCGATCAGTCTCGCATAAGTTTAGGGTTTCATGAGTTTTTCAAAGAAATCAACGCAAATCATCGCAAGACATCAAAATTAGTCTATATCCAACCTCATGGAGTCCCCAATTTTCAGATTTTGCCAAAACCCAAACCCTAGGTTTCGGCCTCCCCTAAAATCGACGTTTGTTGGCACGATTGCGAAGCTGTCGATGTACAAAACTTGAATCCAAATCGACGTCGTCAACGATGACCGAATGTGGTGATGGCGCCGGCATCGGCGCTGGCTAACGATAGTGATAGTGGAGATCGGTGATGTGGTGTCGCGAGGTGGCAACGGTGGCAATGAAATGGGTGTCATGGTGGTGGCAACCACCATTTCTCTTTCTTCTTTACCAAACATCCTTTCATCTAAAATTTGATTTTTTTCCAAGGAACCGAATCAGAGAAGAAGAGGACGAAGGGGAGAGAGTGATGAAGAGATCTGGTCACCGCACTGGTAGGGGTGCTTGGGCCCCATTTTAATTTGTTTTCCTTTTTCCTATCTCCATAATTTTAGACCCTTTTTCCATTTGCTAGCCTTTTTTCAAACTAAAATTATTATTATTATTATTATTATTATTATTATTATTATTATGGTTATTATTGTTATTATTGGATTCAAAACAAATTAGTTTATCTCATTGCCCTAACTGAATTAAATTTTTAAATAAAATCATGTTTTACTGTTAAAATTTCTAACATTCGAGAATTAGCCCTAATTTTTGTGTCCCAGTGTGTCAACACTCTAACTGCACAACATGCTAGTGTATTATTCATTTTCAAAAATTTTAATTACATTAAAATAATTAATAATAAAATAAAAACATACTGGGTCACTACACTGGTAGTGACGGGCGTTCCGCTCTCAACCTCTCTGTTTCTCTCTTGACTTCTCTCTCGCTCGATTTCTCTAGAAACATCTCAGCTTTGGCTGAGATGTATTCCTCCCCCTCCCTTTTTTTTGCTTTATTCTCATTTTTTTCCTAGAATCTCCCAAAACCTATCTAATTTATTTATTTATACACCATTATATAATTTATCCTCGATTTTTATTTTAATTAATTCTTATTTATATTTTTAAATTTTCGAACCTTATAGAATTTATCATAAATGATTATTCTGGTGTCACGGTACTTACTAACTACATACAATTTACACTATATTCAATTAGAATTCGTCTCTGGTAATTTAATTATATCAAATAATTATTAATAAAATAAAAACATACCGAGTTGCTACATAATATGTGCAATTTAGCAAACTTAGATGTTTGCTAGGAAGTTAAAAAGTAAAGCATAAAAAATAGATAAAAAAGAGAAGTAAAAAAGAAAAATTGGAAGAATAACACACTCATGTATATAAACAGAACAAAAACAGAAATAAAACAATGAAATGGATTGTAGAAAAGTGGTTAATTGGAACCCCTTTTACTTATATAATTTCATTGTCTTTAATGATAATGACCAAAAAACATTGGATCCCTTTACGGTCTTTAATCTAAAACTGTTATTAAACATGTGATTTTATTTTACAACAACAACAAAAAATGAACAGAAATTCTATAAAGGGAAAAATATAACAGGTCCTGAAACAAAATTAGAAATGAACCAAAATCAAAACTTTGTATTTGTCTCACAAGTAATAATCTCTCATGCAAGGGTAAATTCTAAGATCGGAACCTCATAATGATTAAGGCATATCGTTAAATAACGAAAATATATTATTTTAAATTTCATTTTTATATTTTTACGATTCAACTTAAATTTAAAATTATAAATATAAAAATAGTAAAATCTTAAAAATATAAGTATAAGTCTTCAAAATTAAAAATTATATTTCTAAAAATATATTTCAAATTTTAATTTGTATATATTTACATGAGCAAAATGAGAACAGCTGAACATTGTTGATTATTTAACAATAAACTTGGTAATTTTATTATAAGACGTTTTAACGACGGAATTAATTTTTGTTGCCTAAGGAAAAAAGATGGCGGGAACTTAAAAATGCTTCTTGCCAATTTTATTTTATGTTATTAGTGACGAAACTATGGCGTCGTAGAAAACATAATATAATTTGCGACGAAAAAGTATTTTTCTCGCCAAAAGTCTTTTATTTAGAGACGAAATAAAATCATTAGCGACGAAAATATTGGCCTCGGTTAAAACATAACACAATTGGCGACGAAAAAGTATTTTTCTCTCCAAAACCTCTTCTATTTAGCGACGAAATATGAATTTTCTCGCCTTTAACTTACCTTTAACGGCGAAATATATTTTTGTCGCTCGATTTCGTCGCCAAATACCATTATTCTTGTAGTGCTCCGTTTTCTCTCTAAACTCAGACCCAAACCCTAGCAAACCCATTAGAGCGAACTCTCTTACTCTCCAATTGGATATCCATCGTTGGGATATCACTTTTCGCGTTAGAAGCTCACTTTACACCAAATGATTGGTCGTTTGCGTCGTTAGAGCATGCTATGACTCGTGTTTTTGTGGATTTGTCATCCAAGAGGTAGAATCTAAGACTAATATATATTGTGTGTATTTATTGTATTTACATGAAATCATGAAAAAGGTACGATTTTGAAACCCTAGGTTGGGTTTGATATTGAAGCCTGATGAGTCTCGAGTTTGAGTATGATTTATATTAAATCTATCATGTTATTGTTGTTGGAGGCACATTAATTTGTGAAATGAGAAGTTAGGATTTTGATCTTGCAAAACCTTTACAAATTTGGGGCCTTTGGGTTGGTTAACTCAAATGATGAATTGACTTGATTTTTGATAAATTGGAGGTTGTGTTAACCTATTCGTGTATAAATTATATGAGTTTTGATGAAATATGAAAACCATGAGATGATTGGTTGGGGGCTTTGAACTAATTTAACCCGAATGTGAGAAACATGAGAAAATTGGTGATTGTTGATGTTAGTTAATCCTAATTGTGCTGGGTTTAACAAGAGAAACTGGGTTTGACAGTTAGACTCGTGTTGCTGTTAATGTAAATGATTTAATTAAGGTATCATATGAATTGATTGGATAATTGAGATTGGGCTCGAGTAACTCTTCGGTAAAAGACAGAAATCTTGCGCATGTTGGATAGGCCCTTCCATCAAGTTAATCGTCGTAAAAGAGTGCTTTGAGAAGGCCACCCATCGATGTTTCTGAGAGGAATAAAAAATGTGTGCTTTTCGCGTTGGACTATAGAATGGGTAGTTATCCATTGGGCCTCACGTAGCCCCGTTGAGATAATTACACCTGGGTCTATAGACGCCGTTCGGGTTTGATTCTTAATTAAATCATGAATTGATTTGAGTTTGCAAAACCTTGGTTAAACGGTTGGAAATAATTGAAAGTATGAGAATCTTGAAGTTGGGTAATGTTGGATGAAATTAGAAACATGAACACATTGAATTGGTTAAGAATGTTTAAAGAATTGAGGAAATAGAAGTGTTTAACTTGTTGTTTGGATGATTATGAAAACGAGCTATGTGAAATAAGGTTTCTAAAAATAGAGGTTGGTTTTCAAACTAATTTGTTGTGCATTCACATAATCATCCTCGCATATCATGCATTTGTTCACCATTAGTCTATTTCCTACGAGTCTCGACTCAAGTTCTATAAACAATTTCAGGTGATAGTGGGAAGCAAATTCCCAAGTAAGGTGGATCGTATTCGGGCCTTGTTGGGTTGTTTTTGCATGAATTGCATTTCTTTAGAACAATCTTTTGAGTATGGATTACTATAAATGTAATTTCTTTTGGCTATATTGAAGAATGCTTTTAGGTTAGTAGTAACCCATTTTGTAAGGCCCTAAGACTATGTATTCATAAATTGTATGCATGTGAGGAAGTTAGTCGTGTAGTTTGGGTTTAACTCCCTTTTCTCAAAATGTTTATTCAAATGAGCTTGTAGTGAGACTTTTGAGCGTAAGATTGGATTTTCATTGAGGTTTTCTTTAAATTGGCTTTCGTCATCGGGTTACCATGGTTAGTTCATGTGCCTCGTGTTCGGGGGTGTGACGGTTGGGTTTTATATCATAATGACTTAGTGAATTACTGATCCAATAACCTGAAGAGCCTAACAACGCGACAAAAAATACTTAATCCCAAATTATTAGTAATAGCCCACAAATTTAATTATATATCCGACTTATTTTCTATCTCTCATTGATGTGGGATGGGTGTCACAGTGGCATTTCAAAAGTTCAATGTCTAATTAAATTGAAAAAAATGACTATACGAAACTTAATTCGCTACAAGTGTATAAGCTTAGAGTTTTTTTTATGTAATTAATCCCTGTATTTTTTCATCCAAATTTTTTGTAAGAAACAATAGAGAGAGATAGAGAGAGAGAGAGAGATGGGTTTATCTATACTAGTAGTTTCTATTTAATTATGATGGTGTTTGAGGTTCTCGAGCCAATTTTTAACTTTTTGCTATTAAATGTAGTAATAAATTATAATCTTTTTCAATGAGTCATAATTTTTGCTATAAATTTTACCGATTTTTTTCTAATTCAGTTACAAGTTAAGATATTTACAAAACACTCACAATTTTTACTATAAGCTACAATCTATAAATTATTAGTTTTAGCAAATATTAAACACCCACTATGTGAAATAAGGAGGAAATGGAGAATTCAAGGAAGAACTCTACTTTGAATACCGTTATTTAAAATTAATTGGTTTTATTTCACGGCATAAAAATATAAAATAGATTATGGGTTTTGCTTTCTTGAATGCTTCATAACATTTACACACATCTTGGACTAAAGTGGTTTGAGCATTCATAGAGGTTTTATGGCTTTAGAGAGTGCTAGAGACACCTGATTTTGAATCAATCTAAGAATACCTTGTTGCTACTGCTTTTTTTGTTGTCTAATTTTAAATAAATACTTAGAAAATTTATTTTGATTTGATTTTTAAACTACAAATATTTTAATATGTCTTTTGTATTATGATTGTTCTTTTGAATTAATAAAATGGTTGGAAAATCAAAGCAAGTTCGAGCTTTTGTCCGATCATAAGAGTTCAAAATATCTTATCACACAAAAGAATCCAAACATGAGACAAAAATGATTGATGAAATATTGGGAGGATTACACTTTGCCCTATCTTACCAACCAGATAAGGCAAATGTTGTTGTAGACTCCCTTCGCTAGGGAACTGGTAAAATAGTTGTTAGTATTGCAACTAAAGAATGGAGAATGATGGACAAATTGGTGTATATCGACTCCAATTTAATTTACAAAGTCGCAAGGCCTGCTTGTATGCAGTAATCATTAGGCCCGATCTACTTAATCATGTCTTAGATGCCAAGAAGTGTAATTTGGAAGCATGATTTATCAGAAACTATATAACAACCAGAAAGTCAACATCAAATGGTTAGTGAAAAGGATTGAGATCTCAAGGACGTATTTTCATTCACAATGTCGATGGATTGCAAAACAAGGTTTTTAGAGAGTTTTAACCAAACTACTTTTGTGATTCATCTCTGAGTGATGAAAATATTTCATGATTTACAGCGAAAATATTGATGGAATGGTATGAAGAAAGATGTGGCACATTTTACAGCTACGTGTCTCACTTGTCAGCAAGTGAAAGCATAATATCAAAAGTTGGTGATAGTTTTTTGTAGCCGCTAGAGATACCGAATTGAAGTGGGAACATGTGACCATATATTTTGTCACTAGACTACTAAGGTCACCACATGGGTATGATTGTATTTAGGTCATTGTTGATCGTTTGACCAAGACATCTTACTTCTTATCCATAGGGCCATTAGGCACACTAGAAACTCTAAGATGGAAATGTATTCGGGAGACCGTAGGTGTACAATTGATACCTATTTGATAGTTTCAAACCATTACACTCGTTTTACTTTCCTTTTTTTTTTTGCAAAGTTTTCAACTACTTTACGAACTAACTTTTGTTTTAGCACGACCTTTCATTTCCAGGCTGATGGACAGTCTTAATGTAACAATTCAGACACTTAACGATAGTTTACGAGCTTATGTTATGGAATTTAAATTGAATTGGGAACCACATCTGCCTTTAGTTGAGTTTTTTTACAATAAGAGCTATTAGGCTAGTATTGGAATGACTTCATATGAAACACTTTATGGATGACCCAATTCGTTCACCAATTTGCTGGACTGAGGTAGGGAAAGCAAACCTTTTGGGACTAATTTTGGTAAACGAGACCATAGAAAAGATGAAGCCCATTTGATTGTGACTGGTCACATCACAAAATTGATAGAAAGATTATGTCGATCAGAGGCACAGACCTTTGGAATTTCAAGTTAACGATCATGTGTTTCTTGAGATTCAGTTACGACGAGGTGGTATACATTTTGTGAGAAAAGGAAAGCTGTCACCTTGCTATATCGGTCCATTTGAAATTTTAGCTTGTTGATTAGCCTTACCACTGCAACTTATAGGAGTGCACGATGTATTTCATCAATGCTATAGAAATATGAACTTGATCTTTACTATGTTCTCAATTGAGAGGAAATAAATCTAGATAAGGATGCAACATTCAAGGAAAATTCGGTGAGAATTTTAGAAAAAACAAGAAAAGATTTTACAAGCAAATTACGAGGTTAAAGAATCCATATGAGAACAGGAAGCTAGTATATGAATCAACTACTTACACTTATTCAATAAATTAAAAAATATCGAAATATGAAAATGAAAAGCCCATAGGTTAGATTAAGCCCATTAAAATGAAAGACCCCATAACTCTATAATTTTAGAAAATCATAGGCCAACTTGTAGTTTAGGTTAAACAAATAGGTTCCAAATGCATATAGGAAGAAGTGAGACCAATGGATTTAGAGCATCATAAATACCCAAATTGTTGAAGTCTAAAATAGTTATGACGCCCTAAACCCAATTAACCTAAATTCTTCTTAGCCCAAATGACTTACTTTTTAAGACCCAAATGCATCAAACTAACCCAAATTTCAGTACATTCTTCTCCTTGTTCGAATTCCTCATGAATGTTCTATAAGTTTCCAAGGCTCCAAGTGGATTGATATGTGTCTAGGTAAGAAAGAACACGTCGTACGCTTATTTTGGTCTTCTTAATTCCTTATATTATCTTACAACCTTTTGTTATTTGAAAGCATACGCATTTAGACTTACAGTACTTCCGATTACTGTTGAAATCTGTGAATTCATTAGCCATTGAATTTCAGAATTCAATAGCAGAATTCAATTGCAATTGAATTGGCCATTCAATTGGCAATTGAATCCTGGA
>JAOTRH010106670.1:0-15581 GCA_034768845.1 Heliamphora exappendiculata | reverse complement strand
GGCTTGGACCGAGCCAGCCCGGCCCATGGGCTTGGGGGTGCGGCCCAGGCCTGGTCCATGGACAGTATGGCCTAGGCCGATGCAGTATCACATAGTGACGGATTTCGGGTGAATTTCAGGTCTCCCATTGGGTCTCAGGTCATTTTTACACCCCTACCTAAGACTAATCCTACCAAAAAAGTTTGGATGGAACTAAAACTTTCATTCCTAACAAAATGAGGGCCTATCCCAGACTTTCACTTAAAAATACTATTAATATTTATTACATTAAGACTCCTTTTGTTTGGATGTAAAATATTATTTGGTAAAATATTTTCTTAATTTTTTGGTATTTGATTTGAAAAAATTGATGTAAATTTTCAGTAAAATATTTTACTTCATAAGACAAAATTTGATTTACAAAAAAACAAAGCATAAGTCATTTTTATAGTGGTGGTGCTAGTGGCGTCAGTGGAGGCGGTAGTGGCAACGTCGGGGGTTAAGGGTCAGGGGTCTGGCCTTCCGGGGATCAAAGGTCCCGAGGTTTGGGGTCGAGAGTCGGGGGTCGAGGATCCATGGTGGGTCGCGAATCGTCGATTCGGTGGTTTGGTGTCAGGGTCGAGGTTCTAAGGGTGGGTTTGAGTTTGGCAGCTAGGGGATAAGGTCAGGGTTAGGGGTTCGAGGTCCAGGGTTAGGGATCCAGAGTTGGGTGTTGGAGGCTCACGATTGGGGGTCGGAGATTTGGGGTATAAGGGTTTGGAGGTCCAGAGGCTTGGGGGTTGGGGGTCGAGGGTTAGGGATTAGTGGGTCCAAGATCCCGAGGTTCAGGGTTGGGGTTGGGGTCGGGGTTTGAGGGTTGGTTGGGATTTAGGGGTTCGAGGTGGGTCTCGAGTCGTGGGTCGAAGGTCTGGGGTTGGAGTCAAGGGTCCGATCTCTAAAGTTCGAGGTCCCAGGGTCGAGGGTTGAGGTCCGAAGTCAAGGGTTTGGGGTCGGTGTCGGAGTTTGGGGGTCCGAGGTCGAGGATAAGATTGGAGGTTAAGGGGTCTAAATGAAAGATATCACCGCCCCGCTCCGTCCCATTGCTAACCCTATTTAATTACTAACGGTTTTGCCTATGCGTTATGTATGAGTCATGAATTGTGAGAGATTGAGATTTTATAATTTATCTTTTTAACATTTTTAACGTTTTAAAAGAAATTACAAAAAATATATATATTAAATTATTTTAAAGGTATTTTTTAAAATAAAAAATCACAAAAAAGTTTCACCAACTAAGTGTTTCCATATTGGTAAAAAAAAAAAAAAACTTTGGGTGTTTCCGTATATAATGGTATAGATGTAATTTGGTCATTCTTAAAATTAGGAATCAAATTCCCGCAATCAATAAGTCCCATAATTCTATTCCTTCACGGGAATACCAATTGGCAATTGCTTAGCTGTGTTCATAAAAGCATTATATTCTAATAGTGGAGAGGAATGCACAAATCAACTTGGAAGCTTGTGAATCAAATGTTCTCAACCAATATACCCGTTTTGGCCTTTTGCAGGCATTCTTAGATTTAAAGTTAGCTTGCACGTATATAGTTTTTTCCCAACATTCTTAAGTCTTCAATTATCGAGAAAATCATATCACAAAGTAATTCACGAAAAAATGATGTGAAGAAAAAGAAAAGAAAAATATAAAAAAATTAATTTTCATTACATGTTTAATTTGTAAAAAAGTTGATAGAAAGTTCAATTGGAAACTTTCTGGCAATGCAAATTTTTTACTTTTTATAGAATTTGTTTTATGAAAAAATATTTCCTGCAGTAAAAGTATTTTTTTTCAAAACTCAAATTTTTTTTGCATTAAGTGAACACACATACAAGAAAATAAAATAGTTATTTTTTTTATCCTTTCTTTTTCGATTAAAAGTATGAAAAATTGATGAACAGTCTAATTTATAAACCGTTTACTATTTTTCATCTAGGATAAGATTTTTTAATGAGTAAGATTCATTTGCATAAAAATTTTAACGCATAAGGTCCTTTTGGAACAAAAATATCTTAGAACAAATAAATATACCTGTGCCTTTTTTAAAATATGTACGAAGAACACAAATAAATTTATCTATCTTTTATTAAAATCACATGTAAAGAATACAGATAAATTTATCTGTCTTATTGAAAACACGTATAAAGAATACAGATAAGTATATATGTGACTTTTCAAAACATGTATAAAGAACACATATAAATTTATTTGTTTTTTATTAAAAGCACACGCATAAAGAACACATATAAATTTATTTGTTTTTTATTAAAAGCACGCATAAAGAACACATATAAATTTATCTGTTAGGAATGAATATGCAAACAGATAAATTTATCTATTTGCATATTAAACAGATGAATATCAAACAGATAAATTTATTTATATGTTATGTAAAACAGATAAATTTATTTGTTTATAGAGTATTTTCAGGATAATTTGCGCAATTGGATCTTGCGTGTTAAAATTCTTGTTGATGGATCTTGCGCGTTAAAATTTATTTTTTTAGATAAATTTATCTATTTGTTATGTAAAATAGATAAATTTATTTATTTGTAGAGTATTTTCGGGATAATTTGTGCAATTGCACCTTACGTGTTAAAATTCTTGTTGATGGATCTTGCGCGTTAAAACTTATTTTTTTAAATCTTTAACTGAAAGCCCCTTAAAAAAATGAAGCCTTAGAAATGTCAATTTCCCCGATTCTGTTCTCCTACCGCATCTCCAGTCTCATTTTGTATGTACTTTTCTTGTCCCAGTAAAAATTAAGTAGGAGACAGTATTTATTTTTTCCGTCCCTTCACGCCCCAATTAGATTAATTAAATAGATTTTATATATAAACACGTATATAAAGTTTATTTATGAAAAATAGAATAATAACTCTAAAATACAAACATATTTTACTTATTTTTCATTCTTTACTTTTATTTCCTATTTTTTACATCTTTTTAATTTTATTTTTGATCAATATTATTATTTTAATATCCAATTATGTTATTTTATTAATATAAATTTCTTTTAAAATTAAAAAAAAATCCATTATGGCCCCAGCGTCGCCTCTTTTTTAATTTTTTTTTCTCAATTCAGTCCCAATAATAAACAAAGTGGGAATAGAGAATGCTCCCGCCAGGCCCCACTCTTATCCCTAAATATCCAATTTAATCCAAATAAAACGATCTGTTCGATTCAATTTAATCCAAATAAAAAAAAAACAGTTTATTTGATTGATTTGGATGATAAAAAATGACAAATTAAATAGTTGACTTTTTTTCTTTATGATTTTACCAATCTGAATTGCATTCAAAACCAATGCAATCCAAAACTTATATATACCTTATATATATTGGTCTTAGTTTCCGGTGAGGTTATACATAGACCTGGAGTTTCTTTACATTGATTTCTCATTATAAAAAAACTAAACATTATATCATTTTATTTTGTGAAATAATTTTGTTAATTTGATTATTAGTGACAAGAATTGCTGTTACTAAAAATTAATTTTTTTACAACCATTTATTATCACTAAAAGCCATATTTTAAAATTTTGAAGTACTATTAACGGTTAGTCTCTATATTGACGAGATTTATTTATATTTAGTTACAAACCAAATTGTTGCAAAAAAGAAATTATTTAGTGACAATACTCATTTTGTCACTAATATTATATATTTTTGTGATGGAAATAATAAGTTGTCAATATATATTTTTAGATACGAACTTTTAATAATAGCATAGTGACAATACTCTTTTACCATCCAGATTTGCTTTTAAGGATCCAAATTAGC
This sequence comes from Heliamphora exappendiculata, assembly GCA_034768845.1. Taxonomy (NCBI): domain Eukaryota; kingdom Viridiplantae; phylum Streptophyta; class Magnoliopsida; order Ericales; family Sarraceniaceae; genus Heliamphora; species Heliamphora exappendiculata. The sequence goes on along the minus strand of JAOTRH010106670.1, from coordinate 11,785 downwards.
ATATTATATGCTGGGTGAATTATTGCAATAGTAGAATAAATGGGTGCTTATTGTTCCTGAATTTATAAATCCAAATTAATGGGAAGTGGGAGAAAGAGCATTTGCGACCCTTTGGAGGTTGTGAAAAAGTACTAATATTGTTCTATGATATAAAGATGCATGGCACCAACTAAACATGTAAGCTACGTATCTATTTACTAAGTCGGCATTATTTCATGGCACCAATGGTTCTTGTTGGAGCAATGTTCAACAATAAATGCAAATTAGTCGAGGCGCCAAGTATTTTGCATTTTTAGAAATGCATTAGTTAGTGTCTCATCCATAAAAATATAAGAGACTAACGTGTTGTCTGACTGTTGGAAGCATTTAGTGTGCATTAAATGCCGACCTAAATCACATCTTAAGATTGAGAAAGATGGATATGCTATGTTAGAGGATGTAGGATCGTGGAGTCGGCAGCGACAACGGTGATGGAGGATTAAGTCGACGACAAATTTACTTGTGTTTGGTTTGGCTTTTAAATCATGTTTTTTGACTTTTTTCACTAAAAAAAGCCACTTCGTTTTGGTTTCTACAAAAAAGTCAAGTTTTTTTTTACTTTTTTCTTCACAAAAAAGTCATGGTTTGACACAAAAAGCCATCATTTGACACTAAAAAGCTAAAAAACTTAAAAATTACTAAAAAAAAACTAGTCCAAATACAGGCAGAGTTAGGGTTATGGTGTTTACGGTGCAATATTTTTAAAAAAAAAATTAAGCAAGATTTTTTATTCCCATTTAGGAAGAGATTTGGTCAATAAAATCTTCTAAAGATTTAATTTTAAAGTATTTTCGGTAAATATTAATGTTGGAGGGCAAAATTTATTAAAAAAAGTTAGACATAACTAATTATCAAATAGGATTAATTGAGTTTTAGTCCGATTTTTGAGAAATGTAAGAGTTTTAGTCTCACTATTTTTTTATATTAAATTTAGTTATTTTTCTAAATTTTTATTATATTCGGGACCAATATGCCATTTTCAATTGGTGGGATTGTTTGTATTTAAATTTCTTGATTGTAGAAATTAATTATCCCATTCATTTATATATATGCCATTTTTATCCGGTATTAATGGTTGTATTTGAATTCCTTGATTGTAGGAATTCATTATCCCATTTAACCAGTATAACATTTTCAACCGGTGCCATCTTTTGCTTTGAATCCCTGTTTGTAGAATACACTTACTTGATATGTTATTGAGTTATATGTGATATATTCCACTTTCCTTTTTTGTAGGTGACAGTTACTAAAATCTTTAGTTCCTAAATAGATCATTTTCGTAAGCAGAGATTATATTCCAATATACATTAATGAGACTGAATAGAGCATTTCTGTACAGTGATAATATATCTGAAAATTTCTTATGTGGCACACGATATAAATAGGAATTGATATTTGAACGAATTTCCTAGATTGGAATAGATTTGAATACAATTTCAGAGTTCGTCTGTGACAGTTTTGTGTGCTGAAAATATTTTACACTGTTTGAATTTGAAAGATCTTTCAATTTTTACTGGTATGTACATGGTGTTTTGGATTGTTTTGATATCACTTTTTGTTATGAAAAAATGTTAATATCATCAAATTTTTAACATTTTCATTTCGATTAATGGAAATGAATATCCATTTCTAGAATGATTTAGTATGTATGTATTCAAGGTAATTCATATTTGTTCTTTTTGAAATTTTTTATGTTTTGTGGCTCCGCGTATTCAATGTAGTTCATATGTGTTCTATTTTGAAATTTTTATTTTATATTTGATTTCGTGCATTTGTAAATGAGAAAATAGCAGGGTGGATATGGTGAAACATTGATGAGATTTATAGGAAAAATTACTCTGATACATTTATCAGTTGATACAACATTTTAATTTTCATAATTAATCTTCAAATGATACATTTATCAGTTGATACAGCAGTTCGATTTTCAGAATTAAAATTAGAATGATACATTTATCAGTTGACCCAACAGATCGATTTTTTAAAATAAAATTCAAATGATACATTTTTCAGTTGACGCAACAGTTTGATTTTAGAATTAAATTTCAAATGATAAATTTATCAGTTGACGCAGCAGTGAAATTTTATAATTCGAAATAAACTGATAAATGCATCAGTTGTAACAATAATGCAAATTATGAAATTCGAATTCAATTTGTAAATTTATCAGTGATAATGAATTATTGTTATTTCGAAAGCATATTTTAGTATCTTTTATACATTTTATTATGACTCTAATTGTTGTTAATGTTTTTATTAATTGTAGGTCATTTTTGTGGTTGTCTACGATGGGAATGTTGTGGTAATTGTGGCGCGAAATTTTTGAGAGAGATTTTTAGAGAGATTTATGGAATAGAATTTTTGATTTCCGATTAGAAAGAAATTTTGTCAAATTTTTTTTCTAAAGATATAATTTAAAGGTATTTTAGGAAATTAAAATTGAGACGGGATTAATCCTAATAAAAAAATTAAATATGACTAAAACTAATTTTACTATAAAAAAAAAGAACCTAATCCTAAATTTTCCTATGAAATGTCAACTAATAATAAAATTTATCTCAAAATTTCTCAATAATAAATACCATATGATACTTCAAAAATATCAAATAATTACCCCAAGATTTTATTCCGCGTTAGGAAAGATTGTGAATTCGACAATATGACATGTTGCAAAAGCGCGTCATCGGTAGGTGGGAATCAAATTTGCGTGACTTGGCCCATGTTTAAAACGTCTAAAATTTAAGAGATTTAATTTTTTAAAAAAAATAAAAAAAAATAAAAAAATAGATTATATGGGATGATTTTTTGGAATAGTTTTTTTATTAAAATGTTTAATATATCTTTATTTTTTACATTTAAATTATAGTATTTAGAATATTAATATATTTGTTTTTATTTTTAGAGTAGAATTGACTTATTAATTGATTATAATACAGTAATTTTATTGAAGAAAAATTAATGTGTCTGAAATGTGTAAATGATTTTTTTATTAAAAAAATAAAAAAAACTAATTGACTTTTTAAATAAACTAAACGATATAACTTAAAAATTGATTTTTTAAAAGGAATTTCAAGTAAAGGTTCAAAAAAATAAATTTTAATGCGTAAGATCCATCAACAAAAATTTTAACGCGTTATGTCCAATTGTGTGATTTTTTTCAAAAATATCATGTAAACAGATAAATTTATTTGTTTAATATACAAACAGATAAATTTATCTATTTTTATATTTATGCCAAATAGATAAATTTATCTGTTTGCTTATTTATGTTTAACAGATAAATTTATGTATTTGCATATTAACACAGATAATGCAATCAGATAAATTTATCTGTGTTCTTTATACGTGTTTTCAATAAGACAGATAAATTAATTTGTATTATTTACACGTGTTTTCAATAAAAGATAGATAATTTTATCTGTGTTCTTTATACATATTTTGAAAAGACACAAATAAATTTATCTATTTTAGGGTATTTTTGTTCCAAAAGGATCTTGCGCGTTAAAACTTTTATGAATATAGACCTTACTCGTTAAAAAATCTTATACTGGATGAAAAATAGTAAACAGCATATAAATTGAATTGTTCAATAATTTTTTTATTTTTTTAACCAACTATAGATAGACCAACACAACATTAATTTTTTTCTTTTTCTAAAGAAAAAAGTTAACATACATAATATATTATTATTTTTTAAGTGAAATAATTATAATACTTTTAATTAAAAAATCAATTTACTCTCAATAACAAAAATCGTACTAATATTCAAAATGCCTTAACTTAAGAAAAATAAAAATATATTAGATATTAAACAAAAGCACAAAAAAAATCACCCTAAACAAATTATCCTAAATACTTTATTTTTTTTTCTCTTTTTTTTTTCCAAAAAAACTACCACTTGAAACCCAAACTTGAAATCCCAAACAGGAACTTAAAATTCCTCGACATACTCTGAAACTAGTGTAATTATTCGGTAGTGTCGAAACACCATACGACATTATTTACATAATATTCTCATTTAATTATGTAGCAAAAACTAATCCAAATAAAATAATAATATTCTACTCTTATTAAGTAGATATGAGACAAATGATAACCTGACTAAGTGAATATCAATGCTTTTTATTTACTAAAATACAACATAAATAATAAGATGATTTGCTTCACGACGACGATGAGAGGATCTACTTCGCCGACGACGATGAGAGCTCGCGCCGACTAAGAGGATATGCTATGTGACAACGAGTATCATTGTCTTTTTCGATAATGATGAGAGGACTTGTTTCGCTAACAACGATAAGAGCTTACACCGACCGAGAAGATGCTTTGCGACGGCGACGACGAGTATCATCGTCTTCTTTGTGTGTTTGATTTTGAACGAGTATCATCGTCAATGAGTATCTTCAAACTGAGTATCATTGCTGGTATGTTTGATTTTGGAGGAAAGAAACAAAGAAAAAAAAAGTGAAAACGTCCTGTTTTCAAAAAAGTCATAATTTTTAACCTAATTTTTGTAGTTTTTTTGAATATTCTTTTTCAAAAATTGCTACCAAAAAAGTTTCAAAAGTTTGAAAGCGTAATTCTCTTAAAACTATTTTTGAAAAAGCAAACCAAACAGGCCTTGAACTTTCTTGAAATGCAATTCTCATATGGACATGGCCGGGCCTAAGGCGAGTTTGCGATACGGGAATTCAATATATTTTAAGACAAATTTAACAATTAATTATAAAAATTTAATTAAACAAAATATATTTGTAGTCATATTTCAACAACATTTAATTTACGACAAAAATTGAATAGAATATATTACTATTTATACATTAAGCTTTTAATTCATTTATTACTAGCTTTTTAATAATAAAATATTTTTTTAGTTAATATTTTGTGTTTGATTACGATTGGTAAAAATAGAATTAATATTTTAGTATTAGAAATTTATGACTAAAGTAGATTATGATCATAATTTTTTTTATATTCTGTTAAGATTATTTTGCATTATAAAATTATCGGTGGATTAAAGATAACATTAAAATTGTTGCAACTTAAAATAAACTAAACAAAAAGAAAATAAGAGGACTTAAACTTGAGACAAAAAATATGTAAATAAAATTAACTTATCACGTATGCTCTATCTAAGATCACGAATAATAAAAAAATTTAAAATATATTTATATTGAATATAAATACAAACGAGAGCTTATATTTTAACAAAAATAAAAATAAAAAAGTCCTAGGCGGCGGTCCTGCACGTCCACCCCAAGAGCCGGCCCTGCATATGAAATAAAAGTGATAGCAACTGGGAACCTTTCTTATGACCCATGAGCTTATCTATTGATCATATGAGTGCCACATCGCATTCACATCACAATCTAGTCTTTGGTTTAGCCTTTGCTAGCTAACTACATACAAAAAAAAAAAAAAAAAATCCAAAAACTTTTTAGCCGGAATTGGGCTCCCTATTAACCATACAAAATATATCCATTTTTTTTTTGTAGATCTATGTGTGAATGGCTTATACAATAGAGAGATTTTTCATATATAATAAATTTGTCTATTTCTTATATTTACAAAATTTTATATTTAATATAAATTTTATTTGATAAATCACGACAAATAAATTATGTATATATATATATATATATATTAAGATTTATGGAATTCTAAAATTTTTAATTCAAAAAGTATAAATAAATTCAAATATTTATATATAATTAATTTGTTATTTTTATATTCTTCTTTTCTAAGCAACAATAATGAATTCATTGTAATTAGTGATAAAGTTAAAATTAAAAGAGAGAGATAAAATAAAGAGATAGAATGAAATTAGTGAAAGGAGAGAAAAGTTGACTTGAATTTGTGATTAAGGATAAATTTAGTATTATAATTTCAATAGAATGTTTGAAATAAAAAGTTACCATTCCGGGGATATGAGTTACAATGGCGACACATTTTCTGTACATTAGCTAGAGGTAAATCAATTAAACACAATTAATTTTCAAAAAAATAAAACTAAATTTATTTAAAAAAATTAAAATAGGACTAATCTTTTTACAACGATCTCAAATATGACTAATAACTAATTAATCCTAAACAATAGAGGAGGAAATAAAAAAAAACAGGGGAGTAATTGCAAAAGTATTAACAAGGGAAGAGCAAAAAGGAGGGTTCAACGCGTATCTTTCTGTTTACGAAACAAATCTTGGTTAATTTATTGCGGCACCAGAGCAGTTGATCTGTTGTTAATCTAGACATATTTAGGACCCTCCCAACTAATTTCATGTCCACTTGGGAGAAGAAATATAGAACTTGCTCTGATCCGTCTTCTTCACGCTTCTGAAACCTCCTCAGAATGCAATTCCCACTCCTCAACAGCTCTTTCAGCTTCTTCTCCTTCTGGCATTCCCATTAAGAAACACAAATGTTAACCCACGTTTGGTTGTAACTTATAAGTCCCTTGTTCAGTTGTTTGGGATGTTTTATAAACTTTTTACCTTTTTTTTTAGAAAAAAGAGAGAAAAAAAAAGTTAAATTGTTTCGGATAAATTATGTAGAATAGTTTTTCTTTTTTTATTTTATTTTTTGTTGAAATGTTTAAAATATCTTACTTTTACTTTTAAACAATAATATTTGTAGTCAACACATGACATGATTTTTATTTTAATAATTTTTATGAATAGAGTTGAATTTCTAATTAAAGATATTATTGTTATTTTACTCAATAAAAAGTTAAAGTGTTTGAGATGTGTATAAGTATTTTTTTTTTTAGAAAAAAAAAAGTAAAAAAAAGATTAATGAGTTTTTTTAGAGATGCCAAACACTACTTATTAAAAAATGATTTTTTTTTTTTGCAAATTTTTTTATATTTTTAGAGATGATAAACCGGGGCTAAACTCGCATTTGAAATATTCTTTTTCTATAATTTCTTTTCACCTTTCGTGAGCTTAAATTTGTAAGCTTAACAAAAGTTAGCATACTTTTTAGATTTTTTTCATCTTAATATATAACTCAAAAAATATGAAAAAAAGTCTTAAAAAAACTCTGCCCAAACATAATTCCACGAAACAAAACAAAAATAGAAAAAAAAAAAAAAAAAAAAAAGAAAGACGGAGAAGTAAATTGGGAAGCAAGGGTTGTAATAATGAACCTTCAGAAGATTGACTCGGACCTCCATCAAAAGCTGAGAGTCGGCAGGGTCGTGAAGCTGTAGATGATGATGAGGGCCCTTTCGGCATTTTACGACGACGTTAGAACAATCCTTATCAGCTCGAACGAAGCGCCAAAATATTCGTATGGACTCTTCCATGATCTCTACTAGGGTATCACTTGTGATGCCGTACTCGCCTCTCTCTCTTCTTTTCATTGCCTTCTTTCTATACTTTGCACTGTCCTCTGCACGCGAATAATACAAGCTTTAGCACTGCACTTGTAATCTTTCAACCATATTATTGAATTAATTATTTAAATAAATAATTTAACAAGACAAATTAAAATATTTATTTTACAAATTTTATTACATATTAGATTTATTTTTTTATTTTTTTATTTTTTACCGATATAAAATGAAGTATCCCATTATTTTCGTACCCAATTTTGAATACAATAACATTTCTGTGACAACTTACTAGTATGTTCACAAATATTGAATATTTTTAAAAATTGTTTATTTTTATTTTACTGGAAATTTTCTTATTTTTAGATTAATTTTCACATTTTGTATTTGTCTAAAGTAGGAGTCTAGGAGATAGGGTATTTGGCAAGACTACTGCTAGTAGTTTTTAATTTTTTGCTATTAATTTTAGTTATAAATTATAATATTTTTAAACATTTATAAATTCTATTACAATGTATAATTAAATTTTCTTTTATTTTACCTATAAGCATAATCTTTGATATAAGTTATAATTTATAAACTACTAATTTTAACAATATCAAATACTACCAATATAAAAGTTAGAAAAAGTGATATTTGAAGAAAACCCATAAGGACAAAAACAAAAACAATAAACACAACTTATTTTGCTTATTTTTATTTTAAGTTGGATTATGTTTTAAACATAATCCATTTTCCCGATCCATCCATTTATGAGGAAACAAAAATTTAAAAATAAATAAGTATTTTGTACATTTTCTCAATGAAAATAAAAGATAAAAAATGTATTGATATTTGTTTGTGTATTAATATTTGTAAATATAATAGATTCTATTTTTAAAAATATATTAATATTATATATTTTTATCTTTATTAAACTAATTTGTCGTTAGCTGAGTTTAAAATTTTTTGTCAGTGAACAGTCACAAGATACTTTTGTATGTAATAAATATGTAATTTTGGCTCGATCTGAGTTTGGTGGGCTCGCACCAAATCTTTAAAATGAGTCAAACTGAATTTTTTTATCCAAAGGCCAGCCTAGACCTTAGGAGTACTGGACTCAGGCATGGGCGTAGGACTTTGGCCTAGGGTTGGGTCTCATGTTGGGCCAAGAATCGGGTTTTTTTGTTGCTTTTTTGCTTTTTTTTTGTTTTTTTGTTTAATAATTTTATTTTTAGTTATAAATTTATAGTTTATAATATTACTTATTAGTTTATTGTTTACTTATTATTATGATGCTATATTTTATTAGTATTAGGTTTTATTAATTTATAAGTTTATGTATAATTAATTTATTGGTTTATTTAAAAGTTTTTTAATTTTTATAATTTATAGTTTACTATTAGTTATTAAGTTATTAACTTATTAGTTTATTATTTTATTACATAAATTTATACTTTATTTGTTTATTTGTTTTTAAGTTTATAATTTTTAAGTTTACTAGTTAATTATTTATTACAAGTTTATAATTTATTAGTTTACTATAAATTTATTATTAATTTATAAGTTTATATTATTATAAATTTATTAACTTATTATAACTTATAAGTTTAATAATTAAATGTAATAAGTTTAAACAAAATCATTAGACGGTAAAATGGCAAAATTATGGATCGGGCGGGCTAACAGGTTGCCTTTGAGGGGGGAGGCTCTGGCCCAAAAATTATATGTTTGAGTTCGACCTGCATAGTATCGGATTTCAGCCAAACCTTGACCACCCACGAACTGTGCCAAAATTACATCCCTAATAATTTGGAAAGACACCCACCAAATTGGAAGTTACTATCTCTATGTAAAATCAATCAAAGTAAATACATTTCCCACACATGCAAAGAATCAAGAATAAAATTAGATTTTTTTTTTACACAAATTGAATAGAATTGAACACACTTTTCCCACACATAATAGGATGAGATTGCACCGTGTGAAAAAAAAAAATTTGTGTCCAATCTTGTATATTGCATGCTTGGACGCATTTTTTAATTAATTATGATCTTTCAGGTTTCGAAGTTCTTACCTGTTATAACAGGAACTTGAAGAAGATTGCGAAGAACGCAGCGACTCTTGACATAGTTCTGAACCCTAGGCCCTTGGAAAGGTTCGTCCTCTATGAACCTTTGCGTGAGCACTTGAAACTGTTGAAACTCGCCCGCGACCTCGCTGTATCGGCGTACGCCACGGGCGTCGGATTCCCACAGCTCCAAGGCCTTCCCGTATTGCCAGTGCAGGATTTCCCAAGAAAGGCACATCTGCCCAACGTAAACAACTTCCAAATCGCTCTGCAATTCCTTCGCGAACTTCATCATCGGGTCGTTTCCAATTTTCTTGCGTCTGCACCGGGAAAAGCTTTCGGAGAGAAGGGATGAAACGGATGGAACCGGGGATTTCTGGCTAGACATTGACTGGAGTGGGTCCTTTAGCTGCAGAAAACCTGTGATCCCCCAAAACAACGGCAATTATTCTCATGTCTTGACCGACTTACGTGTATTTTGAGTAACTTTTAAGAGAATAATTTTATTATTTACCGTAGCAAATACTCGATTAAAATTAAAATAAAATTTATATAAATAAATTTTAAAAACTTAATAGCACTTAGATATTTTCAATCATAAGACATTGAAAGAAGAAAACCTCCTAAGTCATAGGCCTTAATTGCCATGCAACTCCTTAGAGTTGTCCATAACCTTTTTATGGACTCAAATTCTTTTCATTTTTTCAAAGAAATGGAGCATCATCTAACAGTGTTTATTATATATCTATCTTGGTGATTCGAATAATTCATATTGGAAAATCTATAGAACACATCATCTATGTAAAAAAATAAAAATAAAATAATAATAATAATTGATCAGAGATAGACAACAAGATAGGTGGATCATATTAATGTTTTAAAAATAATGCAGTCCACTTTTAAAATCATACTTTTTGTTTATTTTTTTAGGATAAGCATAGTCCGACTGTATAGTTATTTATGTTCAATCAATTTATTTTTTTTGTATTTATAATATTCTTGATAAATTTTATAAGATGAATAGTTTAAATTATCAAAGTGAATTATCTTATACACCATTAAATAGAAATAGAGATCTCTTTATTTATTTTAAAAAACTTAAAAAGACGTAGGTATGTGTCATTTAATGATTAAAATTAAACATTACTATAAAAGGGCTACTTTAGATGGGTTAGCAGATGCCTAAACGCCCCCTGAACATCCTTTTTTGGCTGCTGATTACTGGTAGTGGCTTCGCCCGCACTTATACCGATGCGGAAGCACAGACCGCATGGGCCACCCTGAAAAAACAATCCATCACCGAACAAAGCTTTCACAACGCCTGCGATCTTATACAGGATGTCGGCCAGACAAATCTCAATATGGCCTATGACATGCTCGCAGAGTATCTTCCACTCGTCCGTCAGACCGGTCATCGCGAATGGGTACACGTAGTTCTGATGAGTTGGGCAAAAGCAAAAGAGTCCCTCGGCTTTTTCCCCACCGCCGATTCATTATACCGTCTTGCCCGCGACAATGCCGCCTGGGGCAGCCGTCCCTTCGACGAAGCCCTCGTCGGTACCGTCTTGCTCTACAGCGAATGGGGGAGAGCCGACTCGCTCGAAAAGTATGCCGTCATCGGCATCGAAAGCTGCCGCGCTGCCGGCGATAATGAAAACCGCTCTTTTATCTCCACCTTCCGCGGCGTATCAAACAGCACCGACACCGCCTTCATGCGCCGCTACCTCGATACCGCCATCAGCCTCGCCACGCCGCTCGTCAATAAAAACGCCTTGTTTACCGCGCTGTACAACAAAGCCACCATCTATGCCCAGTTCAACCCCCAGGAACAGGCATCCATTTTCAATACACTGCTCACGCTTTCGTCCGACAGCGGTCTGCGTTACAAACCACGCCTCTGGCAGCGCACCACCTTTTATTTCCGCAACCCAAAGCCAAGCGCCTATTACCAGCTCATGCAGGTAAATATGCTGCTCACGGATTATGACAACGCTTCCCGCTTCGCCACGCTGTTTTACGAAACCGCCATCGCACCCAATCCAAAAAGCCCACAGGCGCCCTATTTCACTGCCGAGCTGGCGCTGGTAAAAGCCAACCAGGGCGATTTCAACGCTGCCGCCGGCTGGCTCGCACAAAGCCGTGAACTATTCGGCATGCCCGAAGACAAAATACCAAACAGCGCCTTCTACCTCGCTGCCGGTCTTCTTGCCGAGCACAACCGGCAAAACGATAAAGCCCTCTATTATTTCCGGCTCGCAGCAGAAAAAGGCACTACCTATGGCCGCCATTTCATGCAGCCCGCCATCTATTATGCACACGCGCTCACGATGAACGGGCACCTGGACGAAGCCGGACAGGCGCTGGCC
>JAOTRH010106659.1:0-15581 GCA_034768845.1 Heliamphora exappendiculata | reverse complement strand
GCGAATCATTCTTAAAGAAACTGCGATTGCAGGACTCGGTTTGTAAATTCTATTCATGTTGTTTCTGTTATTTCATTTTTTTGTAATTTCAGATTACTGTAACTTGTTGAAAGTTAATAAAAATGTATTTTCTAGATAACTGAGCATGTAATTTTATTAAGACGTTGGATTATCTCCCAACAGAAAACAATGTAGAATGATTGTTCTATGTTCTCAGTAGTTAATGGAATTTGCTGAGATTTTGGTCAACTTTATTTTAAAAGCACAACCGTTAAATTTTCAACATCTCTTGCTTACCTGAAAGTGCAATACTCAGATGAAGAATGGTAATCAGTTAGAGCTTTCTTCACGTTGAAATAGGAGAACGAATGGTAATCAGTTAGAGCTTTCTTCACGTTGAAATAGGAGAACCTGCAGTTAGAGAACGTAGCTCCATAAAGAAAACCAACATACATCTTTAATTTTTTTGAAATAAAAATCCAGTGTTTAAGCTATATATAGTGTCGACAATTTTAAAAAATTCATTATTTTTTAATTATTTTTTCAAAAATAAAAATCCATACACATTTAAGCACTCACTTTTTGAATAAATAGCTATAATACAACTAATTAAAAAGTTAACTTAATTTCAAAAAAATCATATTAATATCTTAAACACTATAACTCTAAAATAAAATGTACTACTAGAAAAAAGGACTTTTTGCTTTAAGTTTTTTGCGTCGATTCATTTATTTACCAGGACAAAAACTACCTTTTGTCTTGAGAATTTTTGCATTTGCTCATTTTTCAAAGCAAAAAGTAATTTTTTGAGACGATAATTGTAGTAAATGCAAATAAGTGAAAAGCTGATGCAAAATTACTACAATTATCTGTTATTTTGGGCCGCACACAAACTGTTCGACGAAATGATTTTTGGGCTGTATACTATTGAGATATATATGGATTCTCCAAATTACGTTCCCCAAATTATTGATCTGATATTTTAGCCTTAAAGCTAAAAGGCTAAAAAAATGGCTTTAACCAAATTATTTGTTTCGTATTTTCTGACTTGAATCAAAGATTTAGTGAAAAATTATTGATGTACATTTATAAATTTAAGCCTAAAGCAAAGGTCTTTAAGCCGCTGGCCACTCCAGTCATAATTGCTTATACAAGGGTATTAATATTATTGTTATTTTACCTTATTGTTGTTTTGCAAACTCAATTAGTGAGGCATACAATCTGTTTGTTTTGATGTAAAATATTTTTTTATAATTTTTTTTTTATTATGCTTATTCATTACTTTAAAAATAATAATGCTAGTAGTTAATAATAATGTACACCTACAATCTGTTTGTTTTGATATAAAATATTTTTTATAAAATTTTTTTATCGTGCTTATTTATTACTTAAAAAATAATAATGCTAGTAGCTAATAATAATGTTAGTAATTATAGTAGTTTTAATATAAGTGGTAATGGTAGAATTATGAATAAATCTAATAAGTGCTGGTGCTGAGCTACTACCAATCTAAAAATTCAAAAAATATTTCTATAAACATTTTGAGACCTCTGCCAAAAGGATTGTTTTTTTAATACTATATGATAGTAAATGAATTTTTTTATATCATGGTATTATTTGTGTTATATTTGACAAAATAAAATAAAATATGAGATAAGGGGCCGCTTGGATAAACTTTACTTATTTACTTATTTATTTATTTATTTTTGTTTTTAACTTATTTTGATACCCAAACGACGTGACTTATTTTTTAGTTTGTAAGTCAATAAGTAAATAAGAAAGGTCATCCAAACGGGGCCAAGAATTAAAAAATTATTATTTTTGTTGTGAAATAATGAAAAAAGATCATCTGACAGGGAAATAAATAATCTTAAGAGAGATAATTATTAATTTCGTGGATTTTAAATTTCTAATTCTCCATACGAGGTGTTAATACCCAATCCGATGAACTAAACACGGGATAAATAATCAAAAGAGATAAATTTTAAAAAGATGTAGATTTTATATATTTAATTAGTTCAATTTTATTTCTCCTAATATTTCAAAACAAACACGAACAAATGGGATAAGGAGCAATTCTATTGGTATTAACAATTTTAATATCATTCATCAAACAAACAACTCCATCTTACAGCTTACAAGATTATTAATCAAAATTTATCCCCTGTTCCACTAATTCACGCATTATTTAGCAATTTGACTTTAAATTAGACTTTTTATTTAAAATCGTTTCAAGCCAAATAAGCAAAAAAATTTATTTGGTGAACCGTATGATCAGTGACTTTAAGTCAAAAAATAATAATTCAAAAAGATTCGCTTAAAGTGATTTTAAATAAAAAAGGTTTAAATTAGAAAAAAGTTATTATAATTATTTAAATTTTATTTTTGCATAATTTTGTATTCAATATAAATCTTTTTTGATAGATTTTGACGAGTAAATTTTAAAAGTATTATTATTATAAAAAGTAGATGTACATAATAAAAGTTATGATATTTTTAAAAAATATATAAATTTATTTTATGTAAAAAAACAAAAAATCTGAAAACCTAAAAATCTTTGAATTTCTAAATAAGGCCTTTTAACTATTTTCACTTTTAAAAAAAATTTAACTTAAAATTAATTGCCAAACAAGGCGTAAATATGCCTCATTATCCATAGTGAGAACCCCATAATCCCTGGTGGGTAAAATGATTTAGGAAATTATTAAATAATGCTCATTAAATCATATATATGTATAAAAATAGCCACTAGTATTTATAAAAGTAGGTATTAAATTCTTAATTTATAAGTCCTGTTTGGGTGATCTTGTTTATTTGCTTGTTGGTTTATAAATTAAAAAATAAGTCACGTCGTTTGGGTAATCAAATAAGTTAAAAATAAAAAAATAAAAAAATAAGTAAATAAACTCGTTTGGATAGCTAAATAAATAAATAAGCAAATAAACTCGTTTAAGTAACTGACTTATTAGTAAATAAATCACAAACCACCCAAACAAACTTACTTAAATTGAATTTGACTTATTTGCTAATAAACAAATAAGCCAATAAATAAGATTCACCCAAACGGGCCATTGTGTCATATAGTATTACAAATTTTAGCAATAAAAATCTAATAATTCATTTTGTACATAATTAACAAGGAAATAAGTCACGACGAGTTTTTTTTAAACACTTACAATTTTTTATTATATATTAGGTGTGTTTGGCCAAACTTCTATTACTAGTTTTTAATTTCATACTACTAATTTTAGTTATAAGTTATAATTTTTTTTAAACACTCACAAATTTTATTTTAACTATCTTTTTTTTTTATTTCAACTACAAATTTTAATTTTTACTACAAATTACAATATATAAACTACTAGCAAAAACATTCTCAAACACCCCAATTTAATTACTTAAAGTAATCGTTCAATCTTATTATATATTTTTATTTTTATTATATACTAGCAAACTAAAGTGCATAAAAATTAAACAATTACAAAGTGACTTATAATAATTTAAATTAAAGAATTCTAATAATAAATTATTTATAATATATTTTATAAATATAAGTTATAAGTTATAATTTGTATAAGTAATAAGTTATACTAACTAATAAGTAATAAGTTACATTAGAAGTGAGTTAAAAAAATATAAACTTATAATTATTAGTAGCTATTAACTAGAAGATATACTATTAAGTAATAAGTTAACGTATAAGTTAAAGTAAATATAAAAGCTTTATAAATGTAATTTTAAAATAAATGAAAAATATAATGTTGTTTTTTAAAAAAAGCGTGGAGCTCACACAAAAAACCTAGGTCCGAAACCTAAACCCGCATGCTCCTAAAGCTTGGACCTCTCTCCCGAAGCCTCTCACCTGGCTCGATTTGTTGGGACAGCCTATCGAACTTGGACCGGGCTAAGAGCACTGTAGCAAGCCGGACAGTTTTGACACCGCTTAGGGTTTGATTCACAATTTAGGTATTTTTTTTTGTTTTTGTTTTTTTTTTTACTAAAAATGTTAAAAAATTAAAATTGACTGTTTGGTAAAAAAATTTAAAAAACTAAAAAAATTAAAAAGTTAAATCAAAATACAAATTTTTATAATATCTTATTCAAATTTATACAACTTTTAAAATACAATAATAGTTATTTTTTATAACTTATTACTATCATTATCAATTATATATAATTATTAATATCAAATATATAAAAGGATAAATTTGTCCACTTCAAACGAAAAGCAAAAAAATTAGTTTTTTAACTAAATAATTAATTTTAAAAAAATTAATTTAAAAACTAAGTTACTAAATAACTTATTTTGGATTAAATTTAGCTTTTTGATTAAAGTTCTATTTGGTAACTAGCATAAGAGCTAGCTTTTTTACTTTTTTGTATTTTTAGTCAAAAAAGTAAATTAAGTTTGATAACTTAACTTTTAAGTTAATTTTTTTAAAATTAGTTATTTGGATAAAAAAATTAATTTTTTTCTTTTTATTTAAAATTGATATTTTTGTGTTTTTATATATTTAATATTAACAATTATATGTAGTTGGTAGTTGTAGTAAATAAATTATGAATAAAGAGTATTATTATATTTTAAAAATAGTGAGAGTTTGATTTAAATATTTTAAAAATTTTTAAATTTGCATTTTTATTTGATTTTTTAATTTTTTTAATTTTTTTTACTAAACGAATAAGATTAACATTTTTAGTAATACCATGAACCTAAAAACAAATTTCAGAAAATTATTTAAAAAATAATTTAAATAATTAAAATTTATATTTAATAGAATATAAAATACACTTTAAATGAATTTTAGCTATCTAAATTATTTTTTTGATAATTTTTTGAGTTTGTTTATGAATTTATAATATTACTGTAACTTTGTATGTTTTACGCTAAAATATATATAAAAAAAATATCAATCAGACCTTAAAAACATAAAAAATAAAAATAAAAAAAAAACTTTTTACGCTAATTGCCTAGTCTTACTATTATTGAACTTTTAAAACGGGAGAGGACCCAAATACTCTGCAACTCTCTCTCTCTCTCTCTCTCTCTCTCTCTCTCCTTGTCATGTTCTCTTTCTCTGCATTCTGCAACTAACCTTGGGGCAACCTCTGCAGTTTGGTTCGGAGAATCGAAACCAATCTCAGCTCTTTCCTTTTAAGGGACAAACAATTCACCATCATGTTTCCATTCTCCTGAACATCTCACTCTCACTCTCTCTCTACAATCTGCATTTTCTATTTGCTGCTCGCTTAATTTGCATTAATGGAAGCTTCATCCCCCATCTCAATTCAGCAAACCCTGCGGCAAAACCCACAACCAGAGTCATCCCCAAACCCACACCCCTACAAGAAAAGCTTCGTCACTTCTCTAATGGCGGCCGCCACGCTTCGCTCTCCATCCTTCAGAGAAGACACCTACTCCGTTTCCCTCCTCAAATCCTCCGAGAGAAAATCTCTCCAGGAGCTCAAGGAAAAGCTCGAAGCCTCTCAAGGTCAAGGTCCCGACTTCTCCTTGTGGGGCGTTCATCTCCTCGGCGGAGACGACAAAGCCGATGTGATCCTCCTCAAGTTTCTTCGCGCCAGGGACTTCAAAGTCTCGGACTCGCTTCACATGCTTCTCAAGTGCCTTTCATGGCGGCAAGAATTCGAAGCCGACGGGATTCTCGACGAAGATTTGGGGTTTAAAGAGCTGGAAGGAGTGGTGGCTTATATGCACGGCTACGACAGGGAAGGACACCCAGTTTGCTACAACGATTATGGCGTGTTTAAAGACAAGAAAATGTACGAGAGGATTTTTGGAGACGATGAGAAGCTCCACAAGTTCCTCAGGTGGAGGGTTCAAGTTCTTGAGAGAGGGATTAAGCTCCTCCATTTCAAGCCTGGTGGGGTTAACTCCATTATTCAGGTCACAGATCTCAAAGACATGCCCAAGCAAGAGCTTAGGGTCGCCTCTAATCACATCCTCTCTCTCTTTCAAGATAACTACCCTGAAATGGTCGCCCGTAAGGTAATCAAAATTTCACATACCCACACACTTTTTGAGTTTGAAACAAATATTTTCGAGTTTTCGACAACTGCTTTCGAACCACAGATACACAAAGACTCTCTCCAATTTTACCGCACACATTCGGTGCTGTCTTTTTGTTTGTTGTAGAGGGTTTTATCTGTAGACTGTAATCCCTTCTTTGGATTCAATCTGATTTTGTAATGAATCATTTTGGGTTTTTGTGGGTCTGTACAGATTTTCATCAATGTGCCATGGTACTTCAGTCTGCTGTATTCAATGTTCAGTCCCTTCCTGACTCAACGAACTAAGAGCAAGTTCGTGATCTCGAAGGAAGGTAATGTTGCAGAGACTCTCTACAAGTGAGTACAAACTAGATCGGCTCCTTTTGTTCTTTTTGTTACTTCGGCTTTTCGATTTGGATACTCCTCATTTCTCTCTAATTTGATCAATGACCCATCAGTTCTGTTCTTCGATTGTTTGCATTTTTTAGCTAGTCTGTTTCAAAATTCCCAACTTACAGGATCAATTTATGAATGTTTCAATTCTTTCAGTTCAGAATTGAATGTTTTTTCCTGTTACAGATATGGGAATGGGATACTTGTCTTCTTTTCTTTTGATTTGTCTTTACGACTCATTCTTCTAATTCTGCACTGCTATATTCCCCAAAATCAGAGGCTCTGTTTTTGTATTTCACTGTTGTTTTACCGTTTGTTTTTTCTTGGGTTTTTTTTTGTTTTCTTCATGAGCATGCCATTTTTTTTAGTAAAGTGGGTTTTGTTCGTTGACCAGGTATATTATGCCGGAGGACATTCCGGTTCAGTATGGTGGCCTGAGTCGACCCGGTGATCTTCAGAATGCTGCGCCAAAACCAGCGTCCGAGTTCAGTGTGAAAGGAGGGGAGAAAGTGAACATTCAGATCGATGGCATTGAGGTTTATTTGCTAATATAATCGTTCTCTCTATTTCTTCAAATTAAAAAGGTGTCATTGCTCTGTTTTCCAGTAATCTTCAATTAGCTCAAGCTGTCAAGCATCTTGTTAGGTGTTTGGAGTGGGATTCGACCTATGGCCCGATCAGTTTTAGAATGTAAACCTTTCTAAATGGTTTTTTTTAATGACAGTCCATGGAGCGGAGACCCGACTAGTTCAATAGTTGCTATTGTTTTAAATGATTTTTGTTTTTGTGAAACTTAGTCCACGATGAATTGAGCTGATAGGCTTGAGCCGGAGAGCTCGTAGAAAACTCACGGAGTTTGAGGATAGCACCCTAGAGAAATGTTTTCGGGGGTTTTGACACGGTTTTTGATACACATATATTTTACTTTTTGCTAGTGTTTTGTATCCTTGCATTGCTTTGTTCATCTTATAGTTAAAATCCTTACAATTCCGTAGACCCGTAGACGTGTTTTTAATTTTGGGTGAACCAGCTAAATCGTGAGATTACGAGTGTTTGTATTGTTTTTCTTCATGGTTTTTTTTTACCCAACACTTCTTTTGTTGCATTTGCTTCAACTTTTGTTTAATTTATGGCAAGTTTCCAAAAGATACTCTTTTTATCATGTTGTGCATCTGTAATCACGCCTTTTTATCATGTCATGCATCTGTAATCACGCCTAAACCTCGGTAATTATATATTGTTTCTTAGTATTTAGCTAAAACTAGGTCTAGAAATCTAATGTGGTCCTTTATATTAATGTGATTATGATTGTATTTGTCTATTTGTGGTAAGTAGGGTGGTGCAACAATAACATGGGACATTGTGGTGGGAGGCTGGGATTTGGACTACGGTGTCGAATTTGTGCCAATTGCAGAAGGAAGCTACACCATTGCCGTTGAAAAACCGAGGAAGATCTTTGCCACCGAAGAGGCAATTCGCAACTCTTTCACTGCCAGAGAAGCTGGCAAAGTCGTGCTTTTGGTCGATAACGCCGCCTCCCGGAAAAAGAAAGTTGCTGCCTACCGATACGTTGTCTGGAAACCCACAACTGTCTAGCTTAATGAAGAACTTTGGGATGTAGTTTTGTTTGATTTTGGTAATTTGTTCTTTTTTGTTGTCTTGAGGATTTAGTCAATGTTTATGAACTTGCTAGATGCTAGAATAGATGATGGTTTTGCTATTATTATTATTATTATTAATTTTCTTGTACTTTGTTCGTAAACTAGTGAATACCTATACTCTTGACAATAAATCATAACCTATAATTACAATAAGGCTTCGATTGACAATTTGTTAAAAAATTAATTATTTTTGTTTTTTTTATTTTTAGTTAAAAAGTTAAATTGAGTTCAAAGCAGGTTATTTGATAATTTAATTTTTAAGTTAATTTTTTTTAAATTAATTGTTTGAATAAAAAAATAGTTTTTTTTTACTTTTTGTTTATAATTTTATTTTTTTATATGTTTGATATTAATAATTATATGTAGTTAATAGTAGTAGTAAATAAATTATGAATAAGTGGTATTATCTTCTCTATTATTTGTGAATATTATTTAACTCTCTAAACTAAAAAGTCGTTCAAAATGGTTCTTATACTATTTATTTGTATTATTTTGTCTTATCTGTTAGGGTTCTTGACACAAATAAAATAGTTGAAAATAGAGACAAATTGATATAAATAAATAATGTAAGAGCTAATTTGAATGAATTTTTAGTTCAGAAAATTAAGCGATATTTGCGAATAGCATATGGAGTATTTATGTAATTTTCACTTGTAATAATTGAGTTTGAAATTTGAAATGAAAAGAGAGGGAAGAGTAGTTGCCTAGTTACATATAGAAAGGATAAGAGGATAAATTAGCTTTACAACTCTATTGATGGGACCAAACCAAAAGTTATTGATTATTTACAGACAGGGTGCTGCTTTGGTGAATATTGGGTCAGTGTCTATGGGTCCTGAAAAGGGATTGCTCTCTGCTTCCAAATGTGTTGTTTTTGCTTGGGGTAATACTATTGTGTGCACTTGCTATTTAGGTGTATATTATGGTCCTAATTGGTAATTAATTTTAAAATTATTTTTTTAATTTTTAGCTTAAAAAATTTTGTTTGAATTGAAAATAGATCGTTTGGTAAATTAATTTTTAATATAGTGTATTTTGAAATTGGTTGATTGAGAAAAAAAATTAACTTCCTAAGCCTCAATTTTTTTTCAAATTGAATAATATTGCTATTTTATATAGTTAATTATAATAATTATATGGGTTAATATAGGTAATAAATAAGTTATGAAAGTGGGTGTTTGGCAAAGTTATTAGTGGTAACTTGTAACTTCTTGTTTTTAAATTTAATTATAAATTATAAGTTTTTTTAAACATTTACGATTTTTGTGATAATTTATAGTTATTTTTTTTATTTTAATTACAAGTTATAATTTTTACTAAATATTTAAGAATTTTATTATAAATTACAATATATAAGTTACTAATTTTAGCAATACTAAACACCACCGAAGAAAATATGCTATTATATTTTCAAATAAAATTCATAATGTTTGAATAGAGTACAGTAGGAATTAGTGTTTCGATTTAATTCTTTAATTTTTTATACCAAACAAGTAAAATGAGCATTTTAGTTTTTTTAACAAAAAAAACTAAAAAAAAAATTTGTAAGCCAATCTGGCCTACTTGCATCTTTAATTGAACTTAAATTTGTATAACAACAATTAAAATTGAAATAGTTAAAAATTAAAGTTAAAATAATTTAAATTTAAAATTGAAATAACAATATATGAGTCTGTATAACCCGTTAATATTAAAATAACCAAAAGCATTAAAGTAATCAAGGAGAAAATACCAAAATCAGTACAATTGGTGATATTAGATATTGTTAAAATTAGTAATATATATATTGTAATTTGTAATAGAAATTATGAGTGCTTGATAAAAATTAAAATTTATTACTGAAATTAAAAAAAAATTATAAATTGTTGTAAAAGTTGTAGGTGTTTAAAAAAATTTATAATTTATAATTAAAATTAATAATAAAAAATAAAAAACTACTGCTCTTTTGTCAAATCGCCCGATTGTCAAGCTTAATATAATCACAATTAAACGTAAAATTGAAACAATTAAAACTTTAACTTATAAAAATAAAAATAAAAATAAAAATAAAAATAATAATAACGGAGAACATAGAATTTTCTGTTTGGTTGCCTACTTTTTCGGGACCTGCAAAAGAGAGGAAAAGTGAGTGGTTTGATAATTGACGAGTCAGTGTGGTTCGATGGAAGATTTTGGGTGATGACGGTTTTGAAGGGCCATCCATGGCTTCCAGGTAGGGGTGTTGAAGAAGGGTGGGATAGCGACTTGTCATTTTTTGGCTATTATTTTGAATAAATTATATTAAATTTTTTTGAGATTTTTAATAAAAATAGATATACTATATGTGATTTCTTAAATGACAATAACCTCTCTTTTGATTTAATTTTTTTTATGATGAAAAAATCACCTCAAGGCATGGCCCTTAAAACCTACTCCTAAAGCACAAACTTCCGAATATCTGCAATCACTTGCAAATCACAAGTATCGTTTAAGTCAGGGCGCTTCCAGCGGGAGTCGAACACAAGATCTCTAAATTTAGAGCTGGTCCCAATGACGACCATAGACCGCTGAACTATCGTGGCGGGTTATCTGATTTAGTTTTTGTATCAAATTATTTAAATCGTCAAATGTTTATTACTACTTAACAAAAATCCACCAGAACTACCTCCAAAATCACCTCTAAGAACCACTACCGCCAGTAAGGATGGTTTTGGTGTGAGAGAGGATAGAGAGAGAGAGAGGGGGACAGAGAGAGTAGAGAGAGAGATGGTAGAGAAGGGAGAGAGTAGAGAGAGCAACGAGACCGAAGGTGACGACAGGCGTGGACGACATCACGTTAGCGTCAAAAAAGTTTCGGCGTCGCCATTTTTTTCTTCCCCAATAAGCTTCGGCGTCGGCGTCACATTTCTTTGAACCAAAAGCGCCGGCATTGCATTTCTCTTCTGTGTCCATGCATGTCATCGCCGTCGGTGACCCCATCGCCACCCTCACCACTGCGACGCCGTCCACGCTTATCGTCGCTGTTAGCATCGCGACAGGCTTTTAAAATTTGATTTTTCCGAAAGCATGACTATTCCTCATATTTATAACACTCGGAGGAGTTATATTAAGATTAGGATATGACTCTCTAGGAGATTAGATCATGAAAGGTGATCTTCGGAGGGTCAAGGTATTCCATCTTGAAAATTAATGGGGTGGTGTTCTACTCTAACTCAATTAGGTCGGCCAATCGGACACCCTATAGGTATCCGACCTGTTTGGGTCAAGTACCCGACCCACTCGGGTCGAGTGACTCGGAGGTCACCTGAGTGACTCAAGTGGGAGGGTCCCATTGTCTGACAAATTCTTTCCTTAGCCACTGACCCACATGTCTCCCAATGTGCCGTGCAGGATTGTACTGCTATTGTCTTTAATGTATTTGGTACAGTCTTTCGATTATCAGAGGAATTTATATTAATATAGTTTGTGTTATATGTTTAGTCTGGGCTGGGCTGAGCCACATAATCTGTGCTATATCATTACAATTAAGTAGTTGGATCTACATTTACAGTCTGTGATGTCTTCACAATACTCGTTGTGGTAATAATATAGTTTGTGCTGTCTTCATTGTCTGTGCCACGGTAGTAGTTGTCAAGTAGTCAAAGTTACTGTTATAGTATGTGCTATATTTCACAGTTTGTGCTGTGGAATGTCTTCATTCGTAGTCAAGACTACGCTTCATAGTCTGTGCTATGGAATGCTATATGCCCAGAGAAGCCATGTCACAACAATAGCTGGTCGAACTACTGGGAGCCCATCAACTCAATTCAATGGTGGCCCGGGCTATTTGAACGGGGGGTGGTTCAGTCGTCAATTAGCTTCTTGTGATTGTCGAATTACTTGAGTTTGGTATCCGAGCAATTGACCCGAGTGGCTCAAGTTCCTTATGATGCTGCTTCTCTTCTCTGGATGACTTTATGAATATTACATAGTTTCTCGAATTGATTGAGTTTGATCTTAGAAAGGTTTAAGCTCGAATTATGTGTGCGAGACACTCATAGTTGCTCAAGCAATTCGGACCACCCGAGCTGCTCGAACCCAATAGGTTAATACTTTATGAATGAGTCATCTAGGTGCTTTGCTTATCATCAATTAGTTGATAAGAGCACTTTGGTGCCATCCGAACCACTAACCCTTAGTAGCTCGAGTAGGATAAGATGAGTAGATATCGCCAGAGTGTAACCCTTGAGCCATTTTGCTATGCTGTATTCAGGCCGAACTGGACTACTTGGCTATTTTGCTTTGAAAAATTGAAATCCCTTTACCATGTTTTGGGCATAATCGTAATAACTGTGTTATGAGTAAGTCGACGCTGCCCCTGCACTCTATTAGAACTACTCATTCGAGTCACTTGAATGTCACATATCTGAATTTTTATTTTTGGGCCAGTTTTACTTGTTTACAAACTATAACTATTTTTTTTATTTCAGTTACAAGTAATAATTTTTGCCAAAAATACTTACAACTTTTACTATAAATTAAATTCTATAAATTACTAATTTTAACAATACCAAACATCATCACTATATGATAATAATTCAATACCTAACCTTTTTGGGCAAAAAGTATGGGAAAAAAATTAATTTCATAATTTTTAAAAAAAATATAAAAACTTTCATAACTTTGACATAATAACACCGACATCTCTCGTATTTAAACTCTGTACACTTTAATAAATGAGTTATTGTCAATATTTATTTTGGTGAATTAAGAGATATGACTGAATTAGAAAATAAAGTGAGATTCACTTTTTTGAAATTTGTTTTCGGATTATTTGTTCCAAAATTAGTTCTATGCTGAGCTAGTAAACTTATGTAATTTTTTTATTCCATTCACCTTTTAAGAATTATTTGTCTCTTCATTCGTTTTTTTTATTAAACGGTCAAAATAATTTTTTAATTTTTATATTATATTTTATTTTATGAAATATAACATAAATAATATCATTATATATATATATATATATTTCGTTCATTATTTCTTAATATTATTTATGTATTTATTTTATTCCATCTCATTAGGGGTGCAAATTGAAGTTTGAAATATGAATGCACGCAAGTGGTGAAAAAGTACTCGGTGATAAATATCAATTTATAAAATATTTTGTGGGCCATATCACTCTTGCAAAATCTTTCCAAGAACAAAAAATTAAAAAATTAAAAAAATTAAAAATAAAAAATTATTGCACCGTAAAGTGGGGCTTGATGCGAGCATCTCCTCTCTTTTCCTGACCGGAAGTGTCCTATTTCTTTCTGTTGGCAGATCGTGTGAAGTCGGTCGGTTCAGTAATGGGCCGACCCGAAATCTTATCTTTGCCGAGCCTTACCTCCTGATACGCGACTATTTAAAAGTTAAATTTTTTATTTTGAATAAAAAAATTAAATTAAATTTAAAATAAATTATTTAATAATTTAATTTTTAAATTAATTTTTTTAAAATTAGTTGTGCAGATAAAAATTTATTTTTTTATTTTTTTATTTAAAATAAATAATTTTATCCATCTATAAGTTGATGTTAATAATTATATGTAATTAGTAATAATAGTAAATAAGTTATAAATAATAAGTATTATAATATTTTGTAAGTGACGAGAATTTGAATAGAATATTTTAAAAATTTGTATTTTAATTTTTTAATATTTTAAATTTTTTTACTAAATAAGTAGTTTTGACTTTTTAATATTTTTAAACAAAAAAAAATTAAAAAAGTCAAATTATCAATCAGCGCTTTAGATTGGTCCAGCTGGATGGGTTAGGCAGATTACGGGTACAGCTTCAATTAAAGCTTTTAATTTGTAATTTAATAAAATATTAAAAAATAATTTAAACAACTATGCCTATAACTTTTAGTTATAATATTTGATTTTGAATTAATAAATTTAAAATTTATTATCTTAAGCTATAAATTTATAATTATAATAAATATTTATAATTTTTATTTAAAATTATAATCAAATATTTTTAATTATTATATATAAATTTATAATTTTAATTACAACAAACACATGTATAACCTGTTTATATTCGATGCAATACTTGGAGCCTACTAAGTTTTTTTGGTTTTTTTGTTTTAAATAAAAAGTTATTATGCTTAGTTTGATAAAAAAATGAAAACAAATTGGTTTCAAAGTCAAGAAAATTAAATTAAAGTTTGATATCTAAGAAACTCTATTTAAACTCATATATATTCAAAAAAACTAATACTTGTACGCGATAATTTATTTACTATGAGAATAACTTTCTCATCAATTAGGCACATTTTTAGGCACATTTTTAGGGGAGCTAATTAATGGTTTAATCATCTAAGCAAACCTTAGAGTATTTGAGTAAGATGAAGAGTTGGTTATTTGTGAATTACTGCCCCTATCACTCGGACATTGCTTGTGGAATGACGTTATTGAAACTGTTTTTCTAAGAGACTGAGTCTATTTATTGTTTCGTTTGTTTTCCATTCCGCTGTACCAAAAAAAAGTGTAAAACTAAATTATACAAGAATAATTTTATATAGTTTTCGTCAATTTAAGAGGAAGATTGGGCCATCAAATAATTTCTCTTAGTTACCATAAGCTTACATTTTGAGATTACGTGGCTTTAATAGTCGTAGGACTCTTATTATTTTGCTTCTTTCTAATTTTATAATAATCTTACTAAAATTATATTAAATCAAATAGAGTAAATTATACTGACCATCTCTGAGATTTTTGACAAAAATACTGACCTCTCATGCGATTTTAAAAATAACAATAACATCCAATGATGTTTAATTTTAATATCAAACTAACCAAATCGTTAAGATTTTTAACAAAAACGACGATTACTAGCCCAAAACCACCCTAAAAAACCATCCCAAAATCACATCTCACTCCAAAATCGCCCCCTAAATCCCAAAACCACCCCCAGAGAGGGAAGAGAGGCGGTTGTCGGCGGCGCGACTTGAGGCGGCGGCTGTGTTCTCCTCCTCCGTCATAGAGAGGGAAAGAGATAGAGAGATAGAAGCAGGTGCCGCAAGCTCGACGCCACACCTCACCACCGCCAGCACCCTCCCGGTCATTGCCGGATATATATATATATATATACGAAAACAGAGAGGGAGAGAGATAGGGAGATGACCGGCGCCAGCGCCGTCGACCCCTACACCGTCGGTCACCTCTCTCTATCTGTAACATACATATATACATACATAAATATACATATATATATATAGAGAGAGAGAGAGAGAGAGAGAGAGAGAGAGAGATAGGGGTTTGGGGGCGTGGCAGTGGTGGGAGAAGGGTTTGGGGGTGTGGCGGTGGCGACGGACGTTTGGGGGTGTGGCGGTGGGGTGTGAAGGTGGTGGCGGACGTTTGGGGATATGGCGGTGGCGGGAAAAGGGTTTAAGGATGTGGCGGTGGTTTAGGAATGTGGCGCAGACCATGGAGAGAGAGAGAGTGAGATAGAGAGAGGGGAGGGGCAGTGAGATAGAGAGAGGGAGAGACGGCAAAGAGAGTGGGTTTGAGGGGGA
>JAOTRH010106638.1:0-15584 GCA_034768845.1 Heliamphora exappendiculata | reverse complement strand
GCTCCTCTCACCGCCGCTGTTCTCTCTCTCTCTCTCTCTATATATATATATATATATATATATATATATATAAGCAATGTTCGCCCAAAAGTTCGGGCTCGAGACCCGTGCTCATAGCACAAGTCCGAACCTTTTAATCCTAAAATTTGGGCCGACTTTGGAAAAAAAAACTAGGTTCAATTTTAAATAAAAATGACGTGGAATTAAAGTTGAGAGTGGCAGAGAGAGAGAGATCTTTAGGAGTTGGTTGCCAAGCTTAGAGCTTCTAAACCCATCGCAAGCGAAAATCGCTGGCTAAATTTTCAAAATTTTATTTTAGCTAGTCACGCTTTCTTCGATGCTCTATTAATATTAACTATTGTACTAGCTATTGGTACAGTGGTGAACACAGGTAGCTATAACCGGCTAGTCGGGTGGATTGTCACTTGAGGCTCACACAAGAAAACCACAATGGTGACTTAAATCTTGTTGTGCAAGAAAGATTTCAAATAATAACAAATGAAAATAAGAGAATAAATTTTAGGTGATTTGTTAATTTGTTTATGTCTATAGGTGAATATACGAAGAAAAAATTATAAATTTTTTGATTCTTACAAATTTTATTTCTCAAACAACTTAAATACAAATAATCTGATATTACATTCATATTTATAGGAGAGAAAAAAAGACCAAATCTAATTCTATTAATGCTAATCAAGTTCAAAATTTATAAAATTTGTGTAAATTTATATTTTTCAAAATTTTTTAAAAAAAACCAAATTGATATAGTTAAAATTTAATAATATAATATACTAAAAATTAATCCTAGCTCAAATAGAACTTAAGTCAAAATTTTTAACAAATTGGCTAGTTGGGTGCATATTCCGGTGGGTAGCAATTTGAAGTTCCTCATTTTTTAATGTTTGATTTTAAAAAAATATAAGATATTATAGTATAATTTATAAAAGGCGTGTGTTATGAAATAATCATATGGTTATTAGTAAAACGTAATTCTTTATAAAATAATTGTTTATTAAGCAGCTAAAATTTGCCACAATGAAGGTGAAGAGTCAACTAAGGGATGGGGGAGAGAGAGAATAACGCGTCAAATACAGAACGAATGAGTTCACCGAGTGACCACTGAGTAAGATATGTTTATCCAGTTGGATAGACCAACATTCACTAATTCTTTGTTTGGTTACAGGTTTTAAGCTGATTTTATGTTAATTTTTTAATTTTTAATTTAAAGTTTAGAAAGTTTTATTTTTTAACCTTCAACTTTTAGCCTATTTACTTTTAAATTTTTTAATTTTTCTTTTAACAATTTTTAATTTTATTTTTTTACGTATAAAATTACACAAATTCTAATCAAATAATCATATTTTAGGTCATTTAGGTTAAAGGACAACTACAAAATTTTATATTGAGCTTATTTAACTTTTTTGGTGGTATAAAAATTACTATTTTTCTAATCAAACATTAAAATAAATATTTTGACTGAATCATTATTTTATTTTATTATCATTTCAATAAACCAAACATAGTCTTAAGCTTTGAAAGAAAATCAACCACTAATTTGACAAAGATTCAAACTTACTAAATTTAACTATAAAGTATAATTTACTTTAAGCACTCATAATTTTTTTATTAAAAATTATAATTATTTTTATTTATTTTAATTATAATTTATAATTTTTATTAAATATTTATATTTTTTATTATAAATTATAATTTATAAATTATTAATTCTATGTAGGTCGAAACGGCGACGTAATCAGTGGTATTTGCAAATCCCGAAGATTCCTATGCGTGGTTTATGCCAATCTAGGCAGAAAATCAATGGCCAGCGGTTGGCAATTTTTCTGCCCTCAATTCCCTATCACGTTTATTTAAATTCTTTTATGATCCTTCTAAAAAATTATAAAAAATTAGTAAATAGCTTAATTTATAAGTTATTTATTATTTTTTTATTAAATATAAATTTTTTTAACAAATAAAGTTCATTTGAATAAATATTTTAAGGTTCAAAATATGTATAAAAAATACAGATAAATTTATCTATATTTTATTGAAAACACATGTAAAGAACACAAATAATTTTATTTGTCATATTAAAAGCACGTATAAAGAATTAAGATAAATTTATATGTGTCTTTTCAAAACATGTATAAAGAATACATATAAATATATCTATTTTTTATTGAAGGTACGTATAAAGAATACATATAAATTTATCTGTGCTTTTTTAAAATATATATGAATAACATAGATAAATTTATCTCTCTTTTATTGAAAGCGCATGTAAATAGCACAGGTAAATTTATCTGTCTTATTGAAATTACGTATAAAAAATATAGATAAATTTATTTATATCTTTTAAAAACATGAATAAAGAATATAGATAAATTTATCTGTATTTTATTGAAAACACGTATAAAGAACACAGATAAATTTATTTGTTTACATTATTTGCATTGATATGCAAATAAATAAATTTATCTATTATGCATAAATATACAAACAGATAAAAATATATATTTACATATTAAATAAATAAATAACAAACATATAAATTTATCTATTAATAAAATAATTTTAAAAAAAATCACAAAATTAAATTTTACGCGTTTAAATTTTTGTTGAACCTTCCAAGTTAAAATTTATTTATTTTATCTTTCACTTAAAACCTCTAAAAAATTAGGTAGAGAACAAAATTTGCTTTTGCGCCCGTTTTATCTGGTCTCCTTTCCATTGTACTAATTAAATAAATATATAGAGAGTTTTCTTTTTAAATGTAATAACAGTAAAACAGTATAATGTTTTACTAGCTAAGCTCTCCTCTCTCATCATTTTGATTCAATTTTTTTCTACCTCATGGAAAAACTTAGCAAGAGTCAAGGTATAATAAAAAAATAAAATTTATTTTAATATATAAGTATATATAGATGACCAAAAAACAGTTAATTTTATATAATTTTATTAGAGTTAAGAGTAAGTGTAATGATTAACATTAATGATATTAGAAAATTGCACTAAGCCTTCTACAAACTGTAGAGAAAATTAATTCATTCTCCTCTTTGGAGACCTTGTATTCTATGATATTTTAATTAATTTTTTAATATTTTATTATGTTATATATTTTTTTAAAATTATTAATTATTTAGACAAATAAAGCCTTGTACAACTTCTTCTCCATATTTTCCTCTTCTATATCTTCTTTCAGTATTTTCTTCTCTTCCACATCTTCTTTCCCGCGAAACTCTAGTCCCGTCTACGACGTCATCCGTCGCCGCATCACCTTCTCGCGGCTGCACTGGCGATGGCGTTTGGTCTGAGCCTTTTGTCAAAGCTCTCGCTTATTAGGTCGCCGTCGATGCTTCTCTCTCTATTTGCCATCGCCATCGCCATCGCCATTGCCATCTCTTCTTTCTCTCCTCGTTTTAGTGTCTCCTCGTCGTCGCCTGGCCGTTGTCTTGCCGTCGTCGCCGCTCGCCATTGCCTGAACTAGATCTGAACTACGAATTGTGATGGAAGGTGTTTTGACAAATTGCCATGGACGCGCAGCAACAGAAATTGGTGATGGTGATGGTGATGGTGATGGTGATGGTCTAGAGGGAGGTGAGGTTGGAGTGCAATAGGCTTCTTGTGTGTTTCTATGGTTGGTGGTGGTGGTGGTGGTGGTGCTCTGTGGCCTGGTCTGGTGCTGTTGGTTGTGGTCTGGTAGTGTTGGTGATATTGGTGGTAATAGGTGGGTGTAACCAGTGTCTCATTTTAAAAGTAATAAATGTTTTATTTGTTTAAAAATAATAAGACATTTACGTATTTACATATATATTTATTTAAAAAATATTTTATTTATATAAAATATTTTATTTTTTCATGAAATATCTTAAGGTATTCCATTATAAATTAGACATTTGATAATAATGTTTTATTTTCAAATCGAGAATTAGAATAAAACATTCGTATAACAACTAAGACATTTTAGATTTAGAATGAGAATTTTTCGATTTTTTATCTATCTCCGACAAATTTGGTGGTGGTAACGGCACATAGTGGTGTCAATATGGTAATGGTGGCAGCGGTGGTAGCATCAATGATGATAATGGTGGCAGCGGCGGTGGTGGTGAGGGCAGTGGTGAGAGTAGTGATAGTGGTGTTAGTGGTGTTAGTAGTGTGGTGATTGAATAGTATATTATGACTAATTTTAATATAAAAAATATAAAATAAAATTTAATGAAATATGATTTTTTTTTACGTAAAACTTAATAAAATACAAAATATCTAGATGGAACCTATCTCAAAATCCTCTAAAATTGTTTAATACGATGTTACTTTTAAAAATTAAAGAATTTGTAAAATTAAATTCAAATCCCAAATCATTAGGGGGTTTTCCTAAATTTATTGAGGAAAGAAAAGTAATCCAACTCTTATTTGACAGTCCTATTTGGACTCAACTCCCTTCATTATATAGAATCAGACCTCTTTAGAAAGTACATACATTCTTGCACTCTCTTTTTCTCCACGAGTTTCCAACTTTTAAGTATTGGGAGGGCTTTCTCGCTAATATTTTGGCGGAGTAGTTTATTGTCCTTTGTTTTTTCAGGATAGTTCAACCAAACTCAGGATAATTGCCAAACCTGTTTATCTTTCCTTTTTTTTAACACACTACGAACTCAATCTCATACACAATATATATATATATATATATATAATTATAATTATAATGTTGTTCACTACGTAGATACTACGGTTGGTACGGTTGGTGCATGTGAAACCCACGTTGATTCCACTTTAATAATCAAAATTGTTCACTTTATTGTTATCATTGTACAAATTATCCATGTAAAATATCAAATTGATCAAAAACTTTATTCCTCTCACTGTATAAATTACTTATATAAAATATCAAGCTGATTGGAAGCATGAACAAATCACATTTTATCTTAAAAAAATAAACAAATTAAATGTATTTAATTTGTTCATGCACTTACTGATATCCGATCAACATTATATTTTACATAAAAAAATTTATACATCAAGAGCATTGAAATAAACTATTTAAATTACCAAAATAAGTTGGAGGTAAATCTCACATGCACCAACAGTAAGGTGGTGATTGCCCAGCCAACCACAAGAAGCCTCATACATACTTTCAGTTTACTGTCACTGTAGCTGAAAGCAAATGTAACAACAGCTCAAGGGACACAGCCAAATTAGTACAATTGTAACATCAGTGCAATGGTTTTGAGAAGATTTTTTTTGCAACCCACCAAGTTGGCACAAGACTTTAATTAATTAATGACCATCATATGAGTTAATTAAAAAGTTTAATAAATCATTACCCATTGCTAGGACTTTCATTGTTATTGTAAGGAATCATTAGGTACCCGTCATTAAGCATTTTTAATGGAATAGCTCCAATGGAATTAACAAATCACATGATTAGCTTTTGTCGACTGATTAAAACAAGTGGAATCAAGTTATCAATCCCTAGAAAGGGCAAGATTCTAGCAAATTGTTCTTATTTATTACAAGATCGGTTGGGGGTGCTGCACCCTGTCGGATAATAAATAATGGTACTTAATTAATCATGATTAGGAATTATATAATAAAGCGATTTATTTATTGTTTATAGATCATATATAGAAGATGAATTTAGTGCAACTACCCAAAAAATGGTATTTAAAATATTCAATCATCATCTGCCATGTGGGTGGAGGAGGAATGGTCATTTTCAATATCAATTATCCTTATAAATCGGTACAATAATTCTGTTTGGACTAAATTTCATTAATTTTGTTTTTTTATTTATTTTATATTTTGATCAAAAATTTTTATTTTTTCGAACCGTCTCAATGAAATGGACCAAAAAATTAAAAAATTTTGATCAAAAGATGAAAAAAGTTCACTAAAGACAAAAATAAATAATATAAAATTTGGTTTATTGGCTTATTTTGGTCATTTCTGAACTTTTTTTATATTTTGATCAAAAAAATTTTACTTTTTTGACTCGTCAAGTCGAAAAGTATAAGAATTTAACTAAATAATAAAAAAAATTCACTAAAAACAAAAATAAGTTAAATAAAATAAACAAATAAGTAATTATCCCAAATGGGGCCAATGACTTTTGTGGGGTAAGTAGTACAATGATTTATAAATTTTGTACTATAGATTATATTTTTTTTGGATTATTGGATTAATGATTTGAACTCAGTTATAAATTAAGAAGTTGATGTAGTTGATTATGAGAAAGTTGTCCGGGAAAAAAAAGTTAATCCTATTTTGGTAACATTAGTTATCAACTAGCTTTTTCATTGTGTAAAGGATATGTTTGAAATGTTCAAAAATCAAGTTTGTTATTATTTATAAAAAAAAAATGTAAAGCTTTAAGAAATTTGAATGGTTAGAATAATGTGTTTTTAAAACCTTTTGACATTTAAACTTGTTTGGGAATGGGGATAAGATTAGATTCTTTATTTTTAATTTCAAAATGTCTTCTTTACCCTTACTTTTTTTTATAGCTTTTACATCAATATGCCGTTTTTTTTCTTTATGAAAGTGGAATAGGCTTTTTGTTAAAAATATGATTGTCATTTAGTAACAATGGTTATTAAGCTTGTTTGGAATAAGAATGGACTCTTTTTTTTTCCCCAAAAAGGGACAGGGAAAAGAAGGCAAAACAGATTTTTTCATATCCCCAAGAGCTAGGCTTAAAAGTGAGCTTTAAAAAGAGATCCCAAACAGGGCCTAATTGCCCAAAAAAGCTTTAAAAGCTAACTTCAAAAAAAGAGCTAACTTTTTTAAGGGTCTTAAACTGTCACCTGAACACATTTACAATAATCGCGAGGAAGATTTGAGCCCATAAGCCATAACATCTAATTAATTAAAAGGTAAAAAACTTGCATGCATATAATGTAATAAAACTTTTTAATTGGTGGAGTGACCTGAAAGAGAAAAATCACTGTCAACTCCAAATCATGGTCGACTAGTAATTAAGTTAATAATTGGATCAGTTGTCGAGAACTAAAGTTTTGAGAAAACAGAATTTTAACTAGTTAAGATTGCATACTTTTTTTTTTTTGATAGATTATTTGTCTTTTTACATTTTGATCAATCTAAATTGGCAAGCTTTACACTAAAAGTGAACACAAATGTGTTCGACTTCGAGTAGGACAATTCAGCTCGTATGCTTGCAATATTCAAAACATCCTTCCCTATGTGTTGGAAATATATGAAATTTTGCATTCACAAGGGCCACACAAAAATACTAAATTAACTTATTTTAACCAAGAAAAATAATAGTGTGCTAAATATGAGTCTAGATATTTAACCAAGACACAATAATCGTCAGTGACATATGTCTCTTAATTGAATGCCAGTGAAAAAACTCAAGCAAAGTATGAACTTTGCATCTTTGTTGAACCAATCAACTACTGTTGTTTTTAAACTAGTTTACTAAACGGCCGAATTATACGAAAAAACTGATATATGTCTCTTAGTCTCTTAGTTTTGTAAGGTCTCTTGCAGTCGCAAAAAAGATGTAGGCTTCATTGCACAATCCCTATGGCATGAGACAAAGAGAAACACAATTGTATTACACTCAAGAAAAAAATAAAAGTAGAATGTAGGGTACTTTAGGTTGAAGATTGTGAGAACTCTCTGTACATGTTGCCTAGCCATGCAACTTTTTATACTATGTCAAGATAACTGAATAGAACTAAATTTATCAGTATTTTTAACCTATATAATTGGCCCAAGTTACTTGATTTGGTTATACGTGACCGAACTACTTAATTCCTTGTCACTTCAATGATGTAGATATAGTATTAATACAAGAATGTCTAGCATAAATATTGTAATCAATATAAAACTCCTCTTGACACGGCACCATCAATTTTAAAGTGAAGTAAGATAAGCACATATGTAGAAAGCTTTTGGAACACCCTATTTCTATATATAGTCACGTATCAACTCTATTAACTCGGTTCCACTTTCATCCTTTAATTAGTGACCACACTTCTATAGATGAATCATGGGTAAACGTGAAATCGAGCTTACCATTTTGAGTTGTCACCATTCGGTGGTGGTGTCAGCAAGCCGCGCTGTTAGTGGTCGGTGGTGGTCAGTGGTTGTAATAACCTAAGTAAATTAATGATCCAATAACTTAAATAAAGAATATAATAATAATGGGACCTAAAATACTTAAGATCTAAGTTATTAGTATTAATTCATAAGTTTCTTTACATATCATACTTAAATTTTATCTCATACCGATGTGGAATGAAGTATTATAAAATTCCACACTTAATTACTCAACGTCTTCATTAATTGCGTGGCCCAAGTTCTTCTTTTAGTTGAGATATGAATAGCAGCTCATTAACAGGCATAAAGCAGCTATTGACGTGCACAAAATATAAAACCTCAGAATCTATTTCTCTCTAGAGCATCTAATTCTCTATCAACACTATCACTGACCCTTTTACAGAACCAAAAATGGCTCTGATACTATTTGCAACAATCCAAGTAAACTACTAAATCAATAACTTGATTAAAGAACTTAACAATATGAACCAAGATGCATAAGGTCAAATTATTAGTAACAACTTACAAGTTTTTTTTATATACCAAACTTAATCTCATCTCTAGTAGTTAATTTGGCGATCATCTCTCTTGTTAATTAACAACTATAAGCCATTACTATTGAAAAATTCCATTTGTAGACTGATTTTTAATAATAAATCTTCTTAAATAAATTAAACGTTACAAAATAAGCTTAAATCAATCAATCACACAAGCAAAAAATAAAACAACCACAATAACACACGAGACTACAATTTTTACGTGAAAAATCTAAAATCGAGTAAAAACTACGAGACCACTCTGGGTCTATGAAATTAAACACTATATTAAATTTTGGTTATAAAAAAATCTTGCAGCCCTGACGTTGCACCCACAACCAATGGTGGTAAACCTATTTTTTCCAAATTCATGCGCACGAACTCCTGTGCTTAACCGTCGTTAAAATTCACAACCGGACTTCAATGCTGACGGAATCCTCCAATAAACTTTAATATTTGAGAATTCTCTCAAGCGACTCTACAAACACGAATAGATCATTAAAGGTTTGAATGCTTAATGATAAACTAGATTGCGCAGAAGTTAAATATTCATCAAATTGTAGATTGGCTTGTGAGTATGTCGAATAACGTGAGAAGCTCTTTGGCAGCGAAGGATTCTGAATATAATAAAAAAGCTATACAAATATGTAACCCTAGTTGTCCTATTTATAGTCGTCTACCCAAAATCTAGCTGCTGTTGCACTTTATATTCTATCGCGCAAGCAGACCGCTCGAGCAGTCTATTCATTGCTCAAGCAGTGAAGACTTGCTTGCTGTAATTTGTTGTAGAGTCAGAGATACCGAGAGGTGCAATGGACAGCTCGATGGCCACTCGAGCGATCTGTCGGACAGTTTGACACCATGCGCTATTTTTTGATATTTTCTACTCCTTTTGCGTGGACTTACAATATTAAAACCAAAATCCGAACAAAATAAATGTCAAAATATCAATGAATAAAATAAATAATTTGCATAATTATTTTTCACATATTTACTAAACTAAAAACGAATAAAATTGAGGTCAAATTTCGTAACAACTATTGTTGGGGCAAACTTTCTATGATTTTAGTCAAAAAATATCCGAACAGACAAACGGCGAAACTGGCTCTAGATTAAAATTTTTGGTATCGAACACTCAAAATGAAATTCGATAATACTCCCAAAGTTAGTTTTAGGATTATACTTTTTAAAATCTAGTAGGATGATTTTGGTTACTGCAACAACTTTCTGTCAACGATACACCACGATTTTTGACTTCTAGTCAAATCTCCAACACAAGCCTTCTACTATATTCTCGAATGCTAAACACGAACAAAGTGCGAGTTTTAATCTATTGTGTTATTCAAAACCTTCATAATTAGGTTTAAAATTTTCAGAGAACATGAAAATCCTAGCCACTTAATCACTGATTAAATAATAAATGAATTAACCCATCAGGTTTTATAACAGAATATAAATAGGCTATTGCAGGAACCTGTTGAGTAAATAAGACATGAATTTTTAATATAATTATAAAATCCTGCAGTAACCCATAAGCAATTTCATAAAACATAAATTATAATTCATTCTATTAAAGAATTATAATTGCACTCTCAACCTTATTCTCAAAATCGTAGTATTCGAGCTCCTGTTATTAAATACTTATTTATCCTTCTGACGTTAAGATTACAAATACTCGTCAATTAAATTAAATTATAGACAATTATATTTAATCGGCTTCCTAGAAAATTCTTTAAGACATTTCGCTTAATTTATTTGACTGCCGAATTATAAAATTCACCTGTAAGATTTGGCTTGATCAAAACTTATAAGTTTCTTTAAAGGGTATTATCAATCTCAATTAATCGAGACGTGAATTTTGTCAATAATTAATATTCACCATATAATCAATATCATTATCCAACTCACCGGAATTATAGATCCATAAAAAATCGCACCATTTAATGAATTAAAATAACGAATATTAAATATACATAAATAATTAATTATTTCGGAATTAAGAGTATAAACATTCATAATAATTATGATGTGTGAATAAATTTATATAGTTAGTATAAAATTAATTACCCAAATACGGTCCTGTTCAATACACACAAAGTGTATTAACACAACGAGTCAGAATAATAGACGACGCTATTATCAATATATTTCTCGTAATCAAGACAGATCTAATAAAATATTGTGCTATAGTCGTACCAATGGTTTGTATAATTTCATCTAAACTGTAAACTAAAAATTTATATTCTACAAAAAATTTTAATCTGGTCTTCTGTGTATAAGTCGAACTATATACGTCTTCTGTGTATAAGTCGAACTCTATACACCAGATTAAATACTATGTAGAATAAAAGGCATCCATGCACAATATTAAATAAATAATGAAACGCATATATTACTCATTAAAAGTCTCATAAAATGAAAAAAATAATTTTAGTTGTAAATAAAATTAAATATTAAAATCAAAATTATGATTTTTAGTATACAATTCTAGCAATCTCTCATTTATAGTTAAAATTATGCTGTCATATATTGGACTCCAATGCCCTCTACATAACTGTCAAAAATCTTAGCTGGTAAATTCTTTGTAAAAGGATCTCCAAGATTGTGTGCCGATGCAATCTTGGCCACGACTATATTACTTCTCTGTACGATATCTCGTATCAGTTGATATTTACTCTCAATATATTCCACCTTCCAAGGTAAACTCATATTTCGAGATAAATTTTTAGGAATCCTTACCTGACTAAAAAATTGAGTCTGTGTACCCCAAAGGTACTAGACCATTTGCTTGGTAAATCTATATATAAATCCTAATTTTTTTAGGTACTTGATTATATATTTTACCGTTGTTCAATACTCCTGCCCTAGATTAAACTGATATTTGCTAATCATGTCAATGGTAAATAGATGTCGGGTCTAATACAAAATATAACATACATGAGGCTTTCTACTACCGAAACATAAGGAACCACCTCCATCTTTTCTATCTCATCAAGTGTCTTAGGACACTAATTCTTGGATATAGTGATTTTTTGCCTGAAATAGAGAAATCTTTTCTTAGATTCTTGCATGCTAAAACGAGTAAGGACTATATCGATATAAGTAGTTTGTGATAAGTCCAACATCCTTTATTTTCGATCTAGCACAAGCTTAATCCTGAGAATGTGACTGGCATCTCCCAAGTCTTTCATATCGAACTGGCTGGATAACCATACTTTCACCGAAGATAACACCCCTGCATCATTTTCGATGAGCAAGATATCATATACGTAAAGTACTAGAAACACCACCACGCTTCTATCACACTTCTTGTACACACAAGACTCATCAGAACTTTAATCAAAATCATAAGACTTAATGGCCTAATCAAATCAAGTATTCCAAGACTTAGATGTCTGCTTAAATCCATAATGAGTCTCTTAAGCTTGCAGAACATATGCTCACGACCCTTTGCTATAAAATCGTCTAGTTGTACCATATAGATACACTCGTCAAAACTTTTGTTAATAAAGTTATCTTGACGTCCATTTGTCAAATTTCGTAATCAAAATGAGTCGCAATGGATAAAAAATTCCAGATAGACTAAAGTATAGCTATCAGCGAAAAGGTCTCATCATAATCAATTCTTTCTTTATGAGTAAATCTTTTTGCAACAAGCCTAACTTTGAAGGTTTTCACCTTCTCCCCTGGTCCTCTTTTCATTTTATAAATCCACTTGCGTCCGATGGGTTTTATCCTTTAGAGTGGTTGTATAAGTTTCCAGACCTGATTAGAATATATAGACTCCATCTCTGAATTCATAGCCATTTGCCATAGTTTTGTAATTTTATCTTAGAGTGCTTCATTGTAGTTACAGAGTTTAGTATCCAGTTTTTCTGAGATTCCATCAAAAGACTCTCCCAAGAACATATACCTATCGGATTGACAAACAACACTCTCACTACGGCGAGGCACTTCCTCCATGTGTGTGTGTGTACTAATAGTGACACGATGTGTTGTTTCTAAATCCTGTACACTATTACCCACATGCTCCTCTAGTTGTGAAACTCACATGTTAATGGTAGTACCCTTATTTGGTTCAGAATATGCAAGTATCTCGATAATCGTCCTACTACGACGAGACAATAAGTTATCAATGACACTGTTTCATAGCGCTTCTACCGTATTATTGGTATTTTCTCTTAATTCTTCAAGAATAATTCTACTCTTGGACTTGTGATTTATTATATAACCTACTTTCAAGAATCGAGTATTGACACTAACAATAACCTTCAGATCCTTAGAATTATAAAATTAATCATCATTCATTCCTCTAGGATATCTAACCAAAAATAGATTTCTGTCATTGGTTCCAACTTTTTCGTGTTCTCTTTCAGCATGTGTGCTGGACAATTCTAAATTTGAAAATGTCTTTGATTAGGGTTGCACCCGGTCCATAATTCTGTGGGAGTATAAGGTACCAAATTTAAAATATAAGCTGTTGTCTCTAATGCAAATTTTCAAAACGAATTGGGTAAGTTCGAATAACTCATCATGGACTTCACAATTTTCATAAAAGTCATATTTTTTCTTTCTGCTATACTATTCTGTTATGGAATGCTAATGCAGTCAACTGAGATGTAATCACATCATCTGACAAATAATTTCTGAACTCTCCAAAGAGGTACTCACCATCACGGTCAGACCAAAGTGTCTTGATACATTTTCTTAGATAGTTCTCTCGTTCTGCCTTAAACACTTTGAATTTTTTAAAGTATTCAAACTTACGGTACATCAAATAAATATATCCATACCTTGAGTACTATCAATAAAAGTGACAAAAATCTCAAAGCTTCCTTTAACCCTGATTGTCATAGGACCACATAAGTCAAAATGAACCAGTTTCAACGATTCTTTAACACTATAATCTTTAACCAAAATCAGCCTCCTGGTCATTTTACCCTTCAAGAGGGATTCACAAACTAAAAATGCCTCTACTTCCAATAAACTTAAAGGTCCATTTTTAATCAGTCTATTTATCATTTTTAGATTAATATGATCTAGGCGTATGTGCCAAAGATACGTTTGGCTCATTAAAGAATTTTTTTTTCTCTTAAAATTGTGAATTAGATATATTATTCAATTCATTCAGTTCAGTGTATGAGAGATATGAGTAATAATATAAAGATCATTCACTAATGTACCAACACAGATAAATCGTTTGTTATCTTTATTAACTATAGAGTAATTAAAATAAACTAAATATTCGTATTTAACCAATCTAGAAACAGAAATTTAGTTCCTTCTAATGGAAGATACATAAATACAATTTTTTAATATTAAAACTCGATCTCTACTAAAACTGAGAGTGACATTTCCTACTGCAATAGTTGCCACCCTTATACCCTTGTATTATTGCCCATGTGTAGGTACATATCACCATCACTAAATTGTTGAGTTTTTTGAAATTCTTACAATGAATTACAGACATGATTAGTGGTTCCCATATCTATACATCAGTACCAGTAGATAGCACCACTCAACATATTTTCACAACTAATGAACAGAATTATCTTTGTTGTTCTGCTTACCAAGATAAACTGGATATAATTTTTTCCCATGCCGTGTCTAGTTGTAGTAAAAATATTTTTCTTTTGGCTTTTTCACACTAGTTTGTTGCCTACTAATTACCTTAGAAATCATGCTACCCTATTTCTAAACATTTTTCTTCTTCTTGCCTTTTGACTTAAAGGAATAATCTTTTTTAAAAAACAAACACATTTTCTGATTTTCTAAAAACACCTTCGGTAGTTAAAATTATATTCAGATTTTTTTTTCAATCAACATAATTAGAACCCTTAAGTTTATTTTCTTTGAGTATAGCCGC
This sequence comes from Heliamphora exappendiculata, assembly GCA_034768845.1. Taxonomy (NCBI): domain Eukaryota; kingdom Viridiplantae; phylum Streptophyta; class Magnoliopsida; order Ericales; family Sarraceniaceae; genus Heliamphora; species Heliamphora exappendiculata. The sequence continues at coordinate 1,118 of JAOTRH010106638.1, read as the reverse complement.
GAGTTGATTGAAAATTATTTTAATCTTGAGAATCACATAATTAAAAAAAATTATTAATTATGATGAGAAAAATTTTAAATTTTATTTTAAAATCGGTTCTCACTACCATTTAAAAAAAAGTACCAGCAGCCGGGTACACCGTGAATAGCATGCCTCAATGGAAAGAACATCTACTACTTATCATTTGTCCAGACATGTCAATTTTTTTTAATTTTACTATCTAGGTAACAAAACGTGTCAAGTAAAATTAAATAGCTGACGTAATTTTGGTTTATAAATAATTGTAGTGATTCAGATAGAGTGAATACTACTATTTACAGCTAAGTATATACCATCACTTAATTTCGAATCAATCACTTCGCAATGAACGCTTCGCAATGAACCCTTTAAATGTAGAAATAATCCACACTAATAATTATCTAGAATTATCCTTAAAGAAACTCCGTACCGTTGATCTTACAATTAATTCTGTTCGATAGGGAGGAATGTCATAATGCCAACACACAAAATTAATTATATCACTTACGAACTAATGGTGGAGACCGCGAAATTTATCTGTAAATAAATTTCTTCACTCATTTAATTTTAAAATATGTTTTTAGAGTTATAAAAACTGTTTAATTAAAATAAATTTTTAAAATTTTCAAAATCACACGTTACAAAATATCCTAGTTTTTAAACCACCTTTACGTGTTTCTATATGTAACAAATAAAATTCTCAAATTATATTTATTTAAAAAATTTAAATAAAAAATAAATATTTTATTTTATTTTTCATTACAAATATTTTGACAAAAACAATTTATTAAAATGAAACTTCTTTTAATTAATTCAAAAATTCAAAATTAACCGTCACATTTTTTTTAAGATATCCGATTTTAAAAAAAAAATCATTTTAAACGTGTTTTTAATGTAAGAAAATAAAATTCTCAAAATTTTATTTTTTTAAAAATAATTTTAATTAAAAAATATTGGGTAAATTACATCGACCCCCTGAGATTTATGACAAAATCACTTACCACTCCTGTAGTTTAAAAAATGACACAAATCTCCCATGAGATTTACTTTTAACATCAAACTAACCCATTTCTTTTAAAACTAACGAAATTCATCTCAAA
>JAOTRH010106627.1:0-15584 GCA_034768845.1 Heliamphora exappendiculata | reverse complement strand
TTATATAATATAATAAATTTTAAGTTTATAATTTTTAATTTAACTTAATTTTAAACTACTATTGTATTATAAATTAAGAAAAAAAACTAAGGTCCGGTCAAACCTACCCGAGGCCCGAGCCTGTAGCCTAAGCTCGAGTCTTTCACCCAAAGGACCTGGGCCGACCCCTAGAGAAAAAAGTGCGGCCTGGTCTGGCCCAAATTTTTAGTAGGAGCCCAACGAACTTGGGCCGGGCTTGGTTACCAAATTTAATCAACATTATTTTCTTAACTCCACCGTTTCTGTCACGTCCTAAAACCCGGGGTCACGTGAAAATTCACAAAATACCAATTTTAGGAAAATAAGTTTTCATACATTCAAATCCATAAGTTGAAATCAAATGAAAACCCAATATGCATATCTCATAAATAGTAAACATCATGTATATCATGCATAAGTATATTGCCATGAGGCGTACAAACATGCCTTCAAATAGGCATACAAAAAGAAAAACTAGTAAAGTCTTCCACCATCACAGGCACCACTACATCAACTCATCGTGATCATCAACCTCCAAACCTAAAAATGATTTTACAACAAAATTTCACACCGTGAGCCAAAACCCAACAGAAACGTACTATAAAGTTGTAAAAACAGGTTATGCAATCATATGTTGGGAGCTAACTCAACCACTAGTAAAACCATGCATTATAACTAATGCAAATAACAATTAAAGAAAACTGTAGTCAAAATGTTGCTTTCCACTCGGATCACACAACCGTGGAAAGAAAAAATATATTTTTCGCTCAGAACACACACACAGCCAAAGAAAATAAACCGGTAAAACAGTATGCTCCACTTGAGCCACACAGCTGAGGAGAAAGATAAATTGAATCTTACGTACCGACTATATCACAAGGGGACAGATGTAGCAATTACAGATTCCTGCCTCTTTACCCAATCCGTACACATCGTAGGACCGGTTAGGTAAACGCAAGTTATATACGAAGCCACCACAATGTAAAAGCTTAATTTACGGGCCCAAAACTCGAGGGTACAAAGTACCCAACCGCTTAATTTACGGGGACTAGCCCAAAGGTACAAAGCACTTACTTTGCGCACGTTTCTAAACTTAAACCAAGGGCAACTCGTGTCAAATACCCGCTATCCCGGTACATCTAGAAAATCATTTTACAAAACTAAAACGTTTTCATATTTATACAATGATCCATCCATTAACATGAAGATCAAACAAACATATAGATCCATCCATTAACATGGAGATCAAACGAAACATGTAAAAATATGAGTTTCAAAGCTATACAACATATGAATAAATAGAAGATCCAACCCATCTACCATAGAGATCAATAGGCATGTAAAAACACACACTTTTATCAAACGTTTTCAAGGTTGAGCCCCAACCCCAAGGGTCAGCTCCAAACCCCCGAAAGAAAACACATTTTCCAAAGTTTTTGTAAAAACTCATTTTTCATACCATCCTTTTGAAAACCAACCTCTGCAACGCGAGATCTCATGAATCTATCGCCTCAAAACCATTCGAGGAAAGTGAGGAAAACCAAAACCTAACCACCCAACCAACTAAACAACACCAACAGCCCACACAAGACCCCAGTTGACTGGCCCAAGCACCTAGTGGACTGAAAAACTCTCTGGAAAAAGAGTTTCAAAATAGAAGCAATTTCAGTCGACTGACCTCCCAGGTCCAGTTGATCGAACGCCCAAAATGATGATCCAGTCGACTAAAATTATGATCTAGTCGACTGATCCTGCCCAGAAAATGTTTTGTGCTACGATTTTTTCTTTCAAGCCTCAAATCAAACCTCCAAACGCCAATCAAACACCCTCGGACATCCACACACCCAAGCCTTACACCGAAACCTCGAAAGGAAACTCTCGAAACACATTTCCATCCACCGAAAATGACAGAAAATAATTTTAAGTCAAAAACCCGATTTATCAAAACATAAATCACATTTTTCATGCATTTTTAAATGGCGAAGCAGCACAAGATTACATATAGCACCTTTAAACATCTATACAGTCTAGAATCCTATCTCGGTGAGTTAAAAACTAATACCTCGATTTACGTGCAAAATCGAGCTTCATCGAAATAAAATTTCGTCTAGATGGATGCGTAGAGCACGATGTCTATAATAAGGATCGGCTGTTGGTCTGTCAAAAACTAAGCCGCGGGACTAACCCCGCATGCTTATTTAAACCAAAATATGCATCAAAACACAGATAAGCATATTAAAGAAAAAATGCCAAAATATGTTGAAAAACACCGAATATACATATCTATCAAAATGAAACGGTACAGGGTCTCACAACTCTCCCCCTTTAAGGAATTTTGCCCCCAAAATTCACTACAAGGTCACGAGGGAAACAACTTCGGGTATCTAGCACGAACCCCTGACTCAAGTTCCCAAGTCGCTTCCTCAACCCCGTGATGAAGCCACTGAATTTTGACATAAGCAATCGTTTTCCCCCGTAACGCTTGTTCCTTCGTATCTAGAATCTTCACAAGACGCTCCTCATACGTGATATCATCATCAACTCGCAACTTGGCCCAATCCAGGACATGTAAAGGATCAGGCTCGTACCTTCGAAGTGTAGAAATGTGAAACACGTTGTGCATAGATGCTAACTAAGGTGGCAAGGCTAGACGGTATGCTACCACCCCAATCCTTTCCAGGATCTTGAAGGGTCCAATAAAGCGCGGTGACAGCTTCCCGCAACGGCCAAATCTCATAACCCTCTACGTGGCGAGACCTTAAGAAACACATGATCTCCCACTGAAAACTTTAAAGGTCTCCTCCTCTGATCTGCATAACTCTTCTGGCGGCTCTGAGCTGTCACCAGACGCTGACGAATCACTGCAATCTTCTCGGTCGTCTCCCGCACTAGGTTGGGTCCCAAAACTGTGGTCTCACCCACATCTGTCCAACACACCGACGATCTACACGACCTACCATATAGAGCCTCATACGGTGCTATCCCAATACTGGACTAATAGCTGTTGTTGTATGCAAACTCTGCCAATAATAGATGATCCTCCCAAGAACCCCAAAAATCAAGCACACAGACTCTCAACATGTCCTCTAAAATCTGGATGGTCCTCTCAGACTCACTATCGGTCTGTGGGGTGGAAAGCTGTGCTGAAAGTCAAGCTCATCCCCAAAGAATCTGAAGACTCTGCCAAAAGCGCGATGTAAAGTGCGGGTCTCGATCAGAAACAATAGTCACCGGTACTCCGTGTAGTCGAACTATCTCCTGAACATACAACCAACCCAATCTGTCCACCGAATCCCTTACTCGAATGGAAAAAAATGTGCCGACTTTGCCAGCCTATCAACCACAACCCAAACAACATCATGTCCCGTTGGCGATCGAGGAAGTCCTAATACAAAATTCATCGTGATATTTTTCCACTTCCACTCAGATATAGGCAACGATTGTAACAATCCTGTTGGTCTATAGTGTTTCACCTTTACTTGCTAACAAATAAAGTATCGAGAAACGAACCGGATCACATCCTTCTTTATTCCTGTCCACCAGAATTGACAACGCAAATCATGATACATCTTTGTGCCTCCTGGATGCACTGGAAGACGTGAGTGAATAAACTCATGTAATACCCCAGCACGGCACGACTCTGGCACAAATAGTTGCCCTGTCAACCTCACACTCTGATTTGAACCCACCACCCATCCTATTGTGTTCTTACCACTGACAATGCGGTCACATATCATCTGAGCCTCCTGATCAGTTCATTGAGCCTCTAACACGCGTGCAACCAATGCGGGCAGTGAAGCTACTGAATATAAAGTTGCACCTGTCTTTATCTCCCCAAGACATAGATCAAACTCCCCAACATCTCCAAGCATATCCCACTCTCGTCTAGCCACAAAAGCTAATGAACTATGAGATCTCTTACTGAGCGTGTCAGCTACGACATTTGCCTTTCCCAGGTGGTACTGCAAATCAAAGTCGTAGTCTCCCAACAACTCCATCCATCGTCATTGGCGAAGATTCAAGTCTTTCTGCAAAAACAAGTATTTTAAGCTCTTGTGATTAGAGAAAACCTCGAACTGCTCACCATATAGATAATGCCGCCATATCTTCAAGGCGAAGACCACGGCTGCTAACTCCAGATCATGCGCTAGGTAGTTCTTTTTGTGTGTCTTCAACTGTCGTGAGCCATAGGCTACAACCTTACCTCCCTGGATCAATACACAGCCCAAACCATCGTGTGATGCATCACAATACACTCTATACCCCAGGCCTTGCTCTGGAATAATCAACACTGGTGGACTTGTCAATCTCCTCTTCAGCTCCTGGAAAGCTAACTCACATGACTCGCTCTACACGAACATAACTCCCTTCTGCGCCAGACGCATCATAGGTGCTGCTAACCTGAAAAAGTCCTTGATGAATCACTGATAATAACCTGCCAAAGCCAGGAAACTGCGGATCTCAAAGACATTCTTCGGTTACTGTAAATCCATCACAGCATCAGTCTTCGACGAGTCCACTGATACCCCATCCTTCGACACCACGTGTCCAAGGAATCTCACCTCTGACATCCAGAACTCGCACTTCTCGAACTTCGTATACAAGCGATATTCTCTCAGAAGCTGCAAGACAACATGCAGATGCTCCTAATGTATCTCCCTCATGGGTGAATAGATCAGAATGTCTTGCACGAATACCACCACAAAACTATCCAGATAAGGGTGGAAGATACAGTTTGTCAAACTCATAAAAGTCACAGGCGCGTTCGTCAAACCGAACAGCATAACCAAAAACTCGTAGTGACCATAACGAGTTCGAAAGGCGGTCTTCGCTATGTCCTCATCTCTAATCCTCAGCTGGTGATACCCTGACCTTAAGTTAATCTTTGAAAAGCAGCGCGATCCCTTCAACTGATCAAACAGGTCATCAATCCTAGGTATAGGATACTTGTTCTTAACTGTCACCTGATTCAGGCTTCCTGTAATCTATACACAGTCTTAAGGGCCCATCCTTCTTCTTTGCAAAAAGAGTTAGAGCTCCCCACAGAGACGTACTCGACCGTACAAACCGCTTATCTAGCAACTCCTGCAATTGCACCTTAAGTTCTAGCAACTCAGCAGGTGCGAAGCGATACGATGGCATAGAGATGGAAGTAGCTCCTAGAACAAGATCAATAGAGAACTCCACATCTCGACTCGACGGTAACTTAAACAAATCATCAGGAAAGACATCTGGGTAATCACTGACCGCATGAGGTAGCTCCCCTCGAACCTCACTCAGCTCATCCAACCTGAGAGCAGAAAAGAGGAAACCCAAGTTCCCTCCAACTTGAGTGGCATCGAGCATAGACACTAAGCCCTCATCCTGATCACCCACAAAATAGAAACAGTCACCCTCTGGCATACAGATCGATATTCTCCGTCGCTCGTAATCTATAAAGGAATGGTAGGTACGTAGTTTGCCAGTCCATCCCTAAGATGACATCAAACGTGGTCATGTCTGAAATGATAAAATCAAACTCTAAACAATGACCGGCGACTCTTGACTCATAAGATCTGTAAACTCTACTCAACACCACATTCTCACTGACTGGGGTCTCTACGCTTAATGCACTACCCAACGGGCCTATCCGTAATCCCAATGCAGATGCAAAGGAAGAGAAAATAAAAGAATGTGATGCTCCCGTGTCGATGAGAACACTGGCCCATGATCTAAAGACTAGAAAAGTACCTCTGATCATGGCTGGAGTAGCTAAAGCATTAGATGTGACTAGTGCTTTGGAAGCACTGCGATCAGCAAGAACATAAGCCTTAGCCTGCGGTGGTCTGGTTTGCCCACCATAACCCTGAGTCATTGGCTACCTCATAGACTATGCTGAAGTACCTCCCTCTGCAAACCTAAACGTCTGGGCCCTAGGTTGCAGAGGAGTCTACCGTCTCTGCGTAGATGGAGCAGTTAGCGCTCTGATCGCACCTTGGGCACTCCCTTCTCGGGGACAGAACTTACGGATGTGCCCGAACTGACCACACCCATAGCATACTGGTGGGTCTCTCGCTTATGACTGGACAGACGCTGAACTCTGTACCTGGCCCTTCTGCGGGCACTCAACTGAACGATGCGCTCGCTGTCCGCATCGATAACAAATCAGCCCTCTCTACTCTGGCCTTCCTGCCGAGGCCATTAAAGGTGCAGGTGCGGACGACTGCGGCTGATACGATCCGATAAAATGTGAACTCGGACCCGACGGCCTTCGGCGTTTTTTCATGCTCCCCTGAGGCTGTGTACCTCCATCACTCTGCTGGCCCTTGCCCTCTCTAACTCTACGGCTCTTTACCAGCGAGTTCTCTACTCGGATAGCGGCTTCCACCAAAGCGATGTACACATCTAAACCCAGAGCTGCAATCCTATCCTTGATGGTAGGTCGAAGGCCTCTCTCAAACCTCCTAGTGCGCAACTCTTCTCTAGATACCATCTCAGCTGCGAACTGTGACAGATTCGCGAACTTGGTCTCATACTGGACCATAGAAAGATTCTCCTGAACAAGAGAGAGGAACCCTTCTCGATATGTATCCCTTGAAAATCTCGAGAAATACTTCTCCAAGACGACTCTCGTGAAAGCAGCCCACGTGTCATCCACCGTGGTCTTAGCAAACTTCCACCATTCCCTAGCATCTTCCCGCAGTTGGAACACTGCCAATCTCATAGGCAAATCATCCTCCTCAATATCCACAGTATTGAAGATAGCTGTGGTCAGTTCCAACCACACGGTAGCAATTTTGGGGTCCGTCTCCCCAGAAAAGGTTGGAGGATCCAACCGCCAAAATTCCCTCATAGCCACATAGGCTCTTGGCTCCGGAGCCCTCGCTCCAACCCTGGATGCCTTAGGCATCGCTCTCATAGTGACAAGCATCTCCTGCATGACGTCAGCACTGCCCACTTGTTCCTGTGGGGCATGAACGTCTCCCTCCTCTAGAACCTAAACATAAGCACGACCTCGGCCACGATCCCGTCCCCACACTCCCTACGTGGAAATAATTCTATATAAAACAAATAATAGGATAAGCTTTCCTATGACATGTTATTTCGAACAACATAAGCACATAACGCACATAAGCATGCTAGCACGTAGCCACTTAAAGTTATGTTAACACATCTCACATATCGGGGAGAACCAACAAGACAGACTCGTCCATTTGGATAACCTATTTAGATTTCTTGCTAGAAAATACGCCGGCCAAACGCGCTTCTAAATTGACTCCCAAATTTGTTAGTCCAAACACCCTAAGACAAGACTCATCAATCCTCAGATTCAACCTCCATACCAACATATACACAAATGATCATGCTAAAAAGGCTAATAGCATGTTATAAGACTTTTTATACACATGGAAGCAAGCATCAATAATCAACCTTACCAGGTGATAGACCCTCTTCCCATGGCTCTTAGGTATTCGAACCTAGAGCTCTGATAACAAATTGTCACACCCCAAAACCTGGGGTCACGTGAAAATCTACCAAACACTAGTTTTAGGAAAATAACTTTTCATACATTCAAATCCACCTGTTGAAATCAAATGAAAACCCAACATGCATCACTCATAAGCAGTAAACATTATGTATATCATGAATAAGTATATTGCCCCGAGGCGTACAAACGTGCTTTCAAACAGGCATACAAAAAGGAAAACTAGTAAAGTTTTCCACCATCATACAACTCCTCATGATCATCAACCTCCAAACCTAAAAATAGTTTTACAGTAAAATCCCACACCGCGAGCCGAAACCCAATAGAAACAGACTATGAACCTGTAAAAATAGGATATGCAATCATATGGTGGTAGCTAACTCAACCACTAGTAAGACCATGCATTATAACTAATGCAAATAACAGTTAAAGAAAACTGTAGTCAAAACGTTGCTTTCCACTCGGATCACACAACCGAGAAAAGAGAAAACATATTTTTCACTCGAAACACACACACAGCCGAAGAAAATAAACTGATAAAACAGTATGCTCTACTCGGGCCACACAGCTAAGGAGAAAGATAAAATGAATCCAACGTACCGACTCTGTCGCAAGGGAATAGATATAGCAACTACAGATTCTTGCCCCTTTGCCTAATCCCTACACATCGTAGGACCGGTTAGGTAAATGCAAGTTCTATACGAAGTCACCACAACGTAAAAGCTTAATTTACGGGCCTGAAATCCAAGGGTACAAAGCACCCAACCGCTTAATTTATGGGGACTAGCCTAAAGGTACAAAGCATCTACTCTGCGCACGTTTCTAGACATACACCAAGGACAACTCGTGCCAAATACCCGCTATTCCGGTATATCTAGAGAATCATTTTACAAAACTAAAATATTTTCACATTTATACAAAGATCCATCCATCAACATGGAGATCAAACAAACATATAGATCAATCCATTAACATGGAGATCAAATGAAACATGTAAAAACATGAGTTTCAAAGCTATATAACATATGTATAAATAGGAGATACAACCCATCTACCATGGAGATCAACAAGCATGTAAAAACACACACTTTTATCAAACGTTTTCAAGGTTGAGCCCTAACCCCAAGGGTCAGCTCCAAACCCTCAAAAGAAAACACATTTTTCAAAATTTTTATAAAAACTCATTTTTCACACCATCCTTTTGACAACCAACCTCTGCAACACGAGATCTCATGAATCCATCACCTCAGAACCATTCGAGAAAAGCAAGAAAAACCAAAACCCAACCACCGAACCACCCAAACAACACCAATAGCCCACACATGACCCCAGCCGACTGGCCCAAGCCCCCAGTCAACTGAAAAACTCTATGGAAAAAGAGTTTCAAAATAGAAGCAATTTCAGTCGACTGAACGCCCAAAATAATGATCCAGTCGATTGATCTTGCCCAGAAAATGTTTTGTGCTACGGTTTTTGCCTCAAAGCCTCAAATCAAGCCTCCAAACGCCCATCAAACACCATCGGACATCCACACGCGCAAGCCTTATACCAAAACCTCGAAAGGAAACTCTCGAAACACATTTTCATCCACAAAAAACGACGAAAAACGATTTTAAGTCAAAAACCCGATTTATCAAAACATAAATCACATTTTTCATACATTTTTAAACGATGAAACAGCAAAAAATTACATATAGCACCCTTAAACATTTATACAGTATAGAATCCTACCTCGGTGAGTTAGAAACTCGACGCCTCGATCCACGTGCAAAATTAAGTTTCGTCGGAATAAAATTTTATCCGGATGGATGTGTAGAGCACGATGCCTATAATAAGGATCGGCTGTTGGTCCGTCAAAAACCAAGCCGCAGGCCCCCAATAAGTTAGAGAGAAGGCAGCGAGAAAAATGAGAAAACTTAATCGTTAAGTTTTGAAAATATATTTTGAAAATATCTAACTCTAGATATTTATAGGCTCCCAAAATATATTTTTTTTTAAAATTTTAAAATTCGCACCGTAACTCCTTGCAGCCCTCAGAACCAACCTCTCATGCTTATTTAAATCAAAACATGCCTCAAAACACATATAAGCATATTAAAGCGAAAATGTCAAAACGTGTTAAAAATACTGAATATGCATATATATCAAAATAAAATGGTACAGGGTCTCACAGATTCTATATTAATTTTGTATTTATGTTATAATGAATGTTATTATTATATGCATTTATATATATATTTATATTAATTAACAATCTAACGTAAGCTCGGTGTTAAAATGCAATTGAAGGCTTAACTTTTAAATTCACCGTTTCACACCTCTTAAATCACATTATTAAATTACCGGTATTATATTATTATTTAATAAATTATTATTATATATGTGTATATTTGTGTATATTTATGTAATGGTCGAAACTGAAATTTATTATTATTATTTATTCGTTTAATCTAATTAATCATATATTTTTATTTTTATTTTTTTTTATTTTTCCATTATTTTTATTAATAAATTTGGTATATTTTTTTATAAATCAATTTAGATATTTGCATGCAACCAAATGTTGTCTTAAAGAAACCAAATTCAGCCAATGAATACCGCACCTTCATTACTGTTCATCTTATTCTTTCCACCGCTTCGGTTTTTGGATAATTATTTGCATTTATGGCTAATAAAGCAATTTAAATATTTTCATGCAATCAAACTTTGCCGTATAGTGAAACCCACGGCTGTTAAGGAAGAGATTTAATTGTTCAAGATCTCTAAAAATTTGAAATTATTTTTAATTTATCTATGTATACATATATTTTTATTAGCATTTTTTAACTGATTTAATAATTAAGCATACTTATTTTAGTATTTAATGTATAACTAAGTAATATATTTATTTATATAACGGTTTTAATGAAAATTTAGTTAGTATAATTATTATTATTATAATTATTTTTATAACGGTGGTAACGGACCACCTATAATTAGCTACTAATTGTGGCTCATTTAATTTTATAACGGATTCCTATTTAAACATCTAATTCAAAACCTCTAATTATAAAAGTATTCTTAATATTTTACTTTATTTATTTATATGTATTTTATCATCATTATTATTATTATTTTCTTGTCGAGTATCACATCTTTCTTGTTCGTAAATTAAATATTAGTTTCCATTGCACAATAATTATGAATCAAGTGACTAATGTTTATGAATTTCGTGTAGTATAAATTATAAATTTGGTAGTTATATATGAATTTATGTGGCCGTTGATTATAAATCAGTATGACTTTGTACATGAATATTTGTACTTATGTTATAAAGTATATATATATATATATTACAAAAATCATAAACCACCTCGGTTTTAAAGATGTATACGGGCATGATTAAAAGTTTCTAGAAATAATCTCAATTTTTAATCGAGTTCATATTTATACCATCTCAATTTTTAACCATGAAACAATCTCGGTTTTGTTTTAAAACTATGATATTTTCTTGTAAAGAATCTCGATTTTTTGTAAAACCGTGGCTGTTTTTTCTAAAAGATCTTAGCTTTTTTATATAACCATCATAAAAAAGATATTAACAATCTCGATTTTTAACCGTAATTTAAAAACATAATTTTTGTAAAAAAAAACAATATTATATATAAAGATCTTTTTTATATGTTTATGTTACCTGCATAATTGGGTGGTAATGCACACACAAACATCGGCACACACAAACATCGACACACAATGAGTATTAAAAAAAATACTCATTTCACTACAAAAACATGTAACATACTGTTACTCATGAAATGGGTCTCAAAAATTATATTGAACTTTTAAAATCTTCACATGAATAATTCAAGAATCAAAATGATAATTTAATAGGCATTTCAAAGAGAAACACAAAACTACAAGAAAATAAAAATGAAAATAAAAATTCCTTAAGTTGAAAGTTGTCAATCCATTCTCCTATAAGAACCAACAAAATTACATATATAATCAGTGAAGCACTTACTACGTGCATTTTCTTGCCAAATATTTGAGAGTGCAGAAAAATACATAGTGAAAAATTAACAAGCAAATAACAAAGCGCAGTGTAGGGAATAAGAAGAACAAACACGTCCAAAAAATAATGTAGGCAATCTTCAAACTACTTAAAATGTAAAATTTCAACCTACTTAAAATATGCATGATGGAATGATATATATATATATATATATATAAGATCAACTTGCTATGCCAAGTGGATGTTGAGCACCAATCCTTATCCCTCCACTGGTGACCTGAATAAAGCCTCACAAGTCACATGTTGTTGATAAGAATTTATACAACACCACATTTGCCCCTCTGAAGATGATATATATGGTTCTGATTTCTAAAAAATAGAGAATCGACGATATAAAAAAACAAATAAAAATAAAAAATGGCCAATAACTGAATAGAACAATAGGAGAAAAAGAAAGCACGCGCGATTCATTTCTATTTGTAATTGCGATCACAAAACAAGATCAAAATACAAGAATTCGATTTCGAACAGAAAAAAGAAGAGGTTATTTAGGTGATCAATATGAATATACGCATATAAAACAATTATATCAAACGAGCCTCTGCAAAATCAAACGAACAATGAGGAAAGAAATTGATACATATATTATCATATTCTAGAAAATTTCAAGAAATTGAATATTGTTGAATAGGATAGGATACCTCCCAAACGGTCATGGCGTCTTGATTAATCCCTTTTCTTCCTTGTTGGGTGAACATAGAAATAAAGCGAGATGATCCTTCAAATCTGACACGTGTGGAAGAGTTATCTGCATTCTGCAGATGATCGTCGTCCTTTCGAGACCCCCTTGGTTTGTCATTGCGATCCTGCTCCACCATGAACCCATCAAACCTGTCGCCCCTACTGCAACATGTACCCATTTTCCAAAAACTCCCAGAAAATTTTCCGGGAAAATGAAGCGGGAATGTGGAGGAGAGAGGGGTTGAGGACCCAGAAGGAATAGACGGAAAGGGAGGGGAAAAGGAGGTGAGCTTCAGGAAATGGTGTTGATTTATAGAAACAAATTTGGTAACAAACCCACAAAGGACCAAAATGGCCGATGATAGATTACGTCGCGAGTTTGGATAAAAACATTTTCAAATTCTTGGAATACAACCAACGCCGATGTCCTCGCTGGCCGCTGCTCTCTTCTCTCTCTCTCTCTCTCTCTCTGAATGTTTACATCAACGGGTTCATCTCATAATAATACAAAAGTATATAGAATATTATTATTTTAAATAAGACCAGAATCAGATCGTTCATTATCTTTCTAGGCACTATTTGGGCTAAGGGCATGATTCGTACCTAGCTTAAAGGTTAGGTTTTTTATTTTTTATTTTTTATTTTTATTTAAAAAATTAAATTGTGTTTAAAGTGAGTTATTTGGATAAAAAGTTAATTTTTTATATTTTGTTCAAAATAAATAATTTTATTATTTTGTATATTTGATATTAACAATTATATATAGTTAATAGTAATAGTAAATAAGTTATAAATAAATGGTATTATTATATTTTAAAAGTGATAAAAATTTGAATAGAATATTTTAAAATTTTATATTTTAATTTGACTTTTTATCTTTTTAATTCTTTTGCTAAACGAATAATTTTAATTTTTTAACGTTTTTAGTCAAAAAATTAAAAAATTAAAAAATAAAAATTGTCAATAAAGGCTTAAATTTTGAAATTTTGCCTATTTTTGCTTTTTTGAGTACATTCTATTTTTATTTTTATTTTTTTAAATTATTTTGGTGAGGTGAATTAAAAAAAATAAAAAAATTCACTAAAAAATAGAATAAGCAACATAGAATTTGCTTGTTTGTTTATTTTGGCCTTTTGTTTTGTTGAGATTTTTTTATATATTTTGATTAAAAAATTATTTTTTTGGTTTATCTCGATAAAAAATTTTAAAAAATATAATAATTTAGTCAATTTTTTTTTTAAAATAAAAATAAACAAAACAAAATAAGTAAATAATAATTATCCCAAATAAGCGTTGTAAGAAGGTCAAATTATGAAAATAAAAAATAATTTTATTAAAAAAAATAGTAAAATGATTACATGACAACATAATTCTACGGGGGGGTGTTTGGCCAAGTTTTTGGTATTAATTTTTAGTTTTTTTGTTATTAATTTTAGTTATAAATTATAATTTTTTTTAAACATTAATAATTTTTGCCATAATTTGTAATTATTATTTTTATTTTAATTATAAATTATAATTTTTATCAAACATTTATAATTTTTATTATAAATTATAAATTATATATTATTAACAGTAGCATTTCTAAGCCCCCTATGTATAACTCTATTGAGTTGGTTGATGGTTTGAGAGTTAGAATTTTGCCTCATCCAAAGTTTTAAACTTAATTTTTTTAAAGTGTTATTAACTATTTATAGTTAGTTCATATATGATTTTGTATCAATTTTAATTGAGGTTTCTACTAGTCAATCGTAAAATTAATCTGTTAATAATTAATCTACTTGCATATATATTAGTTCGTGAACCATTATCTATTGTCTAATAAACAGCAATTAGCATGAATCAATCATATACTAATTTTTAAAAAGAAAACAATTCAATTTTTTTAAACAAAAATAAAATATTGCAATAACCCACATATTTAAGACACGTGCTAACTCGCATTCTCTCCTCAATTAAGTTCATGGTCACGCTCGTCAAATATCCAATCAATATATACAATTTAATTTTCTACTATTTGAGAGTATTTACATCAGCTTACATTAGACTAAATCTTAGGATGCCAATTGTACTGTCCACTAGCCAAGTATTCAATTAAAATTATAATAAAATTTTGTATAAATTAATTTTAAAAAATTAATAACACTTAAAAAAAAGAGAGTATAAATTCCTAAATTTCAACCCGCACCCACTGAACCAATCTTTATGAATTAATATATTCAATTGGATCATGCCAACTATTAATATATTTTATCCATATATATTATTTATTATTCACCATCTAGTAAGACCATTGTCCAGTAAGAGTGATTAGCCTAACAATAGAACACGTAATTATCATAGTAGAAACGAAAAACAATCAAGAAAAAAAATAATGCAAACACAAAAAGACACAATTTATGTGATTCACTAAAAATTAGGATTACATTCATAGAATTACGATAATTTCATTATGAGAGAAGATAATACAATATAAAAGTTAAAATTTCAATCAGAAACAACTAATATAAATACCCACAAATAGATTAAAATAATGAGTTACTCATTTAAATTTAAACGTCTACGAGATAAGTAAAAGTAAATAAACGCCAATAACATCAAAGTTGAGAATAGCTAAATAGGTGATCATCTCGAATCTTCGATAAGTTCAATTACGAGAGTTGAGTCGAGACTATGATGCTATTCTAATTAGTTGTGAAAGAAATACGACGATATACAACTCATGATTGATTATTTTTTTTTGTTAATTTTTTTAGTTGATTCTAATAATACCTCAATATATAAAGGTTTAATTTTTTCTGCATTGAGATTTTTTCTTCCTTCAGTGAAAGCTTTTTTGAATCTTATTTTCAGATGTATCTATCTTCCTAGATTATACCCTCTTGGATGACTTAATTTATGAACGAATTTATAATGCTTTAAATCTTACATTTTCTATTTTTATTTTAATAAACAGGCAGTTGCAATGAAGTCCAGGCACCGACACAAATCCCAACTATTACACTCATTCTTCACAAATGCTAGAGAGGCCGAATAAAATACAATTATAATTGATCTAGCAATAAATAGCCCCACCTGTGCTTAGTTTTTGCTTTTTATTCTTCTTATTTATTTTTTTTCTTGTTAGATCGGAACATTTTTTTAATTTTTTAAAAGAAAAAAAAGTTTATACATATATCTCAAATATATTAATTTTTTTTGAGTAAAATGTGATTATAATACCATCAATCAAAAAATCAAGTCCATTTCCGGTAATAAAAAAGTGATACTAATATTTTAAATACTATAATTTAAAAATAATATATAATAATATATTAACCATTTTAATAAAAATCAAAAATTTTAAACATCTTAAACAAGGACTAAGAT
>JAOTRH010106626.1:0-47660 GCA_034768845.1 Heliamphora exappendiculata | reverse complement strand
TATATTTTTATTTATTTTTATAAAAAATAAAAATAAAAATATATTTAGTAACATAAATATTTAAAAAGTGATAATTAGAAGTTACGAATGAATCCAATCAAAACTTGTTTACAAAATAAGTAAAAACACATTTTTTCTATTTTTAAAAATTTTGTAAATTTTAAAAACTGTTTACAATTTTTTTTAAAAAAAAATACTAAACATATTTTTGTTTACAGTTTACGAAAAGTTTAAAAACAAAAACAAAAAATAGAAAACATAAACGTTAACAAACGGCACCTTAGTATTTGATATTATTGAAATTAGTAAGTTTTAAATTATAAATTATAATAAAAATTGTAAGTATTTGATAAATGTGTTACCTTGTAATTGAAATACAAAAAAAAATAATTATAACTTGTAATAGAAATTGTGAGTTTTTAAAAAAAATTATAACTTATTACTAAAATTAATAATAAAAAATTAAAAATTAATAGAAAGAATTTTGCCAAACACCCCAACTCTTTCAATAAATAAGAAATTTCGTCAACTCGTTTTGGAACACTATGTTGTATTATTTACGCAATATTTTTTACTTAGTAATATAATATAAAATATTTTAAGTAAAATAATATTAGTTTATTTTTATCAAATATATAAATAAAAAATAAAAATAACTCATTTAATATATATTAAATATTTTTATTTATAAAAAATATCACAAATAATCGTTTATTTAGTACCTAGTTAAATATTTAATTGCTTACGTAATAAGCCATGCAATTAAATGCAATCATAATTTTTAAGAAATTTAGGTACTCTGTCTCATCATCGTTTACTTAGATCTCGTTTAATAACGATTATGTTTATTGTTTATTGTTTTTGTTTTTATAATTTTTTATAAATTATAAATAAAAATATATTTAATAATTATTTTTATTTTTAAAAAAATATAAATATTTTTTAAAATTTACTAAATTTTGGTAAACAAAAAATATATATATTTTCTTATTTTGTAAATAAAATTTTATTTTATATATATATATATTTATTATTTTCGGTCTCTGTCTTCAACTACCCTTCTAAGTTTATTTTTTTTAAAGAGATTTATTTTGTATTTTATTTTTTATTTATTACTTGACATGACACACTTTTAAACATCATATATTAAATTCAATTTATATAAAGCTTATTTCATCAAGGGTACTATATTATTATGTAATAAAAAAGAAAACGTAATGACTTAATCAATATTTGTAATTTGTGAGTAATTACAGGTATTCGAAAGTTTATGTTTTAGGGATGGGTTCAAAGAGCTCTTGTCTTAAGATGGTTCTTTCGTTATAAAAAAAAAGTGATAAACTTGATATTATAAATGCAATTCGGCGTTTTTTTTTAAATGACACGTTTTTATTTTTATTTTGTCTTGATTCAAAAGAATCAAATTAAAGCACTTTAATGTTCAAACCAAGAAAACAAGAAAGCCCACTTTCATGTGAGTGGGGCTCTTCATATGCTGGAACAATAATATAAAATACAATAGCAAAATAATATTTACCCATATATAACTAGCTCCTTCAAGTTCATAATGCACAAATAATCATAAAATAAAATAATTTATAAAACTAAATTCGGAGAGTATCCACCAAGCGATCATGCAGAGAAATTAAACAAAGTGCCATTGCATTATTGGAGTGATCATTGATGATTGTTGTACTTAAGTGTCACAATAGACATCAACTTATGAGGTTATGTTTCGATTTTAATTGAGTCTTTAATTAACATAGACGGATCCAAATAGGGCAAATGGGACGATCGCCTCTATAAATTTTAAAAAAACTCATAGTAGTATTAGTTCAAAATATATTAAGACTATATAGGTTTGTTCTCCTAAGATTTTTTTAAAAACTTAATATTCACCAACTTAAGAATTCATAAAAATAATTCGTTCCCTCTAAAGTGAAATCCTGCGTCCATTCTTGCTCGTTAGTATACGGTAAAATTGGTGTTTCAAAAATTAGTCGAGTTGTACGATTTTAATTAAGCCTCTTGCTAGCAAGTGATACATGGGATTAGTCTCATAAAAATTAATCGAGGTGCATGTAAATTAGCTCGAACATTCCGAACCCAAACATCCCAAAATATTTTTAAAAAAAGGAAAAAAAAAAAAAACTTTGATTAGAGAGAGAAGAAACCAACAAGTGAGCTGATGAGTTGCATGGGTGGGTGCAATTGCCTTTTAGCAGCTTCTACCATTTGTCTCACGATGACCAGAAAATGGACTCTCTTCTTTTTCGTTGCCTGCCTTTTTCTGTGGGGACAACTATCCGCTGCTCTTTCACTCTCACTCCGCACAAGAGATTGCTCCCAATACTTAAGTTTTTTTCTTTCTTTCTTTCTTTTTTTTTTCTTTTTTTTTTTTTTGTGTGGATAAGATCTGATCATACTAGATGAGTATATTTTTATTATTGTTTTTGTTAACTGGATATTCGGATCAACTTGTGCTCACTTTTGTGTATTTTCGAGGTCCTTGAAATTAACTGTTAGGTGAACTATAGTACTGGTCGAACTAGCAGAACTACCCTTCACGTTTTAATGACGGTATTCCTATTAGTCATTCTCGAAGACTAAAAAAACCTAACATAACAATCAGCTCTCTTAAATCTGAGTAAACACTCAATTTAGGTACTATTCGTCCTAAATTTGAGTGAAACACTCAATTTAGGTATTCGAATTAACGTTGTTCAATCAACTGGTATGTGTTGGTGTCTGCCCCATTTAGGGTAACACAATTATATTAGAAATTTAATATAATTAAATTAGTATTTAGCTTATTACAAATAAAATTAAAAAAAAGGGGAGTTAGTTGTCTAGTGGGTTTAGTTCTAGAAATCATAATGTTGTGAGGAAATCTTATTACATTATAATTTTTATTTGGCTTGGGAATAGCCTAAAAAGGCCCTATATATATAATCCCCCTAAGGGGTTTGACGGAGCATTATTAGAATTAGAGAATCATATCAAAGATCACTTTACAAATCAATTCTCAACAATTGAAGGCTGCAAACCAATAGCGGCGAAACAATGCGTCGAGGGAGTTTTTGGGCGAGGAAGAAACAGTTCAGTTTCATGTATAGATCGGATGTCAAACGAAATCCGATCGTTGTGAAATTCTAGGGGAAGACTCTCGGCGCTTGAACCAACGATTTCAATTGTCAACCGGTGAAATCTAAACTTGGTTTTATCTTTCAGTCGGAATTCACCTTACGGTGACTAGTATTCAATATTTTGTTATCTTAAGAATATTTTCTTGATATTGTCATCCTCTGGGTATGCCTAGAAAGTTAACTCTGTAAGCTCATTATTTTAGCATAGTGAAGATTTTGAATCGAATTTCGGTCCCGTGATTTTTTTTCTTAGAGAATTTTCACGTAAAAATCGACGTCGTGCAATTGTTTGATTATTATTGTTATTGCTATTGTTGATCTATTTTAATTACGCACAAAAAGAGAAAAAAATATTTATTCCATTGTAGGCTATTTTTATTTAAATTTTTTCCAACAGTGGTATCAAAGCTTAGTTCAGATATAGTCCAGGCAAATTCAGTTCTTGTGCCTGATTAAATAGAAGAATCATCTGGTACTATGATTAAACTGAATTCATCAAACTATTCGATATGAAAACCGCGGATGGAAGATATCTTTTACACTAAAGACTTATACCTGCCGTTGAAGGTGACAGCCAGAAGCCGAAAAAAATTACTGATGATGAGTGGACGGTTATGAACAGAAAACAGTGGCTCAAATCCGTACTTGAGTGGATCAGAATATTTTTTATCACATGGCTCAAGAAATCAATGCCCATATATTGTAAAAAAAATTAAAGTCAATGTACGAGAGAAAGACTGCTCAGAATAAAGTATTTTTTATCAGATGGTTGGTAAATCTGAAATACAAAGATAACCGGAATATAGCTGAGTACCTCAGTGATTTTTAGCAATTGATCAATTAGTTGACTACTGTGAAGATGGTTCTGGATGACGAGTTGCAGCCCTTACTTCTATTAAATTACTTGCCAGGCAGTTGAAAAACACTGGTTGTAACAATCAGTAACTCAGCACCGAACGACAAAATCACCATTGATATGGTGAAGGATAGCATGTTCAATGAGGAGGCAAGACGAAAGGAGCAGGAGATTACAACCGACTCAAATACCTTGGTCACATAAAAGAGGGGGAGGAGTACAAATAAAATTTTTTTCAACAACGACAGGCCAAGAAGCAAGTTAAGAGGAAAATCTCAATCTATGAAGGAGATTAAGTTCTTCTATTGCGACAGAATAGGGCACATGAAAAAGGAATGCAGAAAATTGAAAAGAGATCACAAACATGACAAGTTTGACGACAAGAAAGATCAGAAGGATACAGCTGTAGCAGCTTCAGATGAAGGCGAGACCATCATTGTTCATGATGACGGGTTCATTGGGATCATAAGATACGACTCCAATTGGGTGATTGACTTGGGTGCCTCCTTCTATGCCACCGCACATAAAAAATACTTCATGACTTATACAGCCAGCAATTTTAGTTACGTTAGAATGGGTAATGAAGGTATGCTCGATATAGTGGGATGGGAGATGTTAGTCTAGAGACCACTACAGGGTGCAAATTAGTACTCAAGAACATCAGACACGTGCCAGAAATCAGGTTTAATCTTACATCCGCCAGTAAGTTGGATGATGAAGGTTACAAGAACCACTTTGGAGATGAAAAGTGAGAACTCAGCAAAAGCTCCCTAATTGTTGCAAAGGGAAAGAAGACATTCAGTCCCCACACCTTGGAGGCAAAACTTAGCAAAGGAGTGATCAGCACAGTTGAGCAGGACGCCACCATTGAGCTATGGCACAAGCGGCTCGGACACATGAGTGAGAAGAGCATGTAAGTTCTAGCTAGGAGAGAGCTTCCACCTGAGGTAACGAGCACTTGTTTCAAAACTTGCAGCCGTTGTTTAGCTGGCAAATAACACAGAATCCCGTATAATAGAGTCCCTGCATCTAGGAGGTTAAATATTCTAGACTTAGTACATTCTGATTTTTGTGGTCTTATGAATAATACTACTATGGGTGGTGCTAGATATTTTGTGACATTTATTGATGACCACTCACGAAAGATTTGAACATATGCTTTAAGAACTAAAGACTATGCGCTAGATGTGTTTAAGCAGTTTCAGGCTAGTGTGGAAAGACAAACAGAAGGATTGTTGAAGTGCATTCAAACTAGCAATGGTGGTGAGTACCGAGGACCATTCCAATACTACTGTCAAGTTTAGGGCATTAGGCATGAAATGATTATCCCTAAGACACCAAGATAGAATGGGCTGGCAGAAAGGATGAACAGGACAATCATGGAAAGAGTCAGGTGTATGCTGTCACATGTAAAATTACCAAAGACTTTTGAGGTGAGGCAATGAGGACAGCAATTGATCAGATAAATCTATCTCCATCAGCTCCACTTGAGGGTGATGTGCCAGATAGAGTATGAATAGAAAAAGAGATCTCCTACGAGCACTTGAGGGTATTTGGGTGCAGAGTATTTGTTCACATTCCTAAAGATCAAAGGTCAAAGCTTGATTGGAAATCAAAACATAACATCTTTCTGGGATACGATCAAGAAGAATTTGGGTACAGACTTTGGGATTTTGTTTACAAGAAGATCATCAAAAGCATAGACGTCGTCTTCTTTGAGGACGAAATCATAGAAGACATGAACAAGAAAAAGGAACCAGTTACATAGGCAGAATATTCGATTGATACAGATCCAGTCCTTCCACCTATCGTGCATAATAATGACGGGGGAGACACACAAGACAGTGCAGATGCTGATGAGGATACGCCTACAGTTAATGGTACAGTCTCAGAAAAGCAGACAGAGCAGGCTCACATTGATCCTTTAGTAGAGCCACAATTGAGAAGGTCTACCATGGAGCGTCAAGCCTCTAACAAATATCGACCTATCGAATATTTGATGCTCACAGGTGGAGGAGAGTCAGATTACTATCAGGAAGCAGTTGAACATAAACAGAAGAATGAATGGATGAAAGCCATGCAAAAAGAAATGAAATCCTTGCATGAGAATCAGACATATGATATAGTAAAGCTGCTAAAAGGTAAAAGAACATTTAAGAATAAATGGGTTTACAAACTGAAAACAAAATAAGAAAATTCACATCCTAGGTACAAGGTAAGGTTAGTTGCAAAGGGATTTAGTCAGAACAAAGGTATTGACTTTGAAGAAATCTTCTCACATGTTGTGAAGATAATATCCATTCGAATAGTTCTCGAGTTGGTTACAAATTTTGATTTGGAGATTAAACAGATGAACGTGAAAATAACTTTCCTCCACAGCGACTTAGAGGAAAAGATTTACATGGAGCAGCCCGAGGGGTTCAAAGTCAAAGGTAAGGAGAATCTAGTGTGCAAGCTAAAGAAAAGTCTGTATGGGTTGAAGCATGCATCGCAACAGTGGTACAAGAAATTTAATCAATTCATGGTCGAACACGAGTTCAAAAAGACTGCTTCAGACCATTGTGTGTTCCTAGAAAAATTTGCAGGAGGTGACTTCATTATATTGCTACTATACGTGGACGATATGTTGATCATCGGTCACGACATGAGCAAGATTCAAAAACTTAAAGAAGAGTTGAGAAAATCCTTTGCAATAAAGGATTTGGGACCGGCTAAACAGATACTTAGCATAAATATCACCCGGGACAGGAAGAATCACATACTATGGCTCTCATGAGAGAAGTATATTGAAAAAGTACTTTAGAGATTCAACATGGACAAGGCTAAACTTGTAAGTACCCTACTTGCTAGTCATTTTAGACTCAGTTTATAGTAAAATCCGACAAGTGAGAAAGACAAGGCAGGATGGAAAAAGTTCCTTATTCATCCGCAGTTTGGAGTCTGATATATGCAATGGTGTGTACAAGGCCAGACATAGAATATGCAGTTGGCGTGGTGAGAAGATTTCTGTCAAATTTGGGAAGGGATAACTGGGAAGCAGTGAAGTGGATCTTTCGGTACCTCGAGGCACTTCTAGAGTTTGTTTATGCTTGGTTAGGGCAAGCCTGAGTTAAAGGGTTTCACAGACGTTGACATGGCAGGAGATGTTGATTCTAGAAAATCTACATCAAGTTACATGCTTACATTTGTAGGGGAGCTATATCTTGGCAGAATAGATTACAGAAGTGCATTGCACTATCCACCACAGAAGCTGAATATATTGCAGTGGCAGAAGGCTGCAAGGAGATGCTGTGGATGAAGAGGTTACGACAAGAGTTGGGGTTGACACATGAGAAGTATGCACTTTTTTTTGTGACAGCCAAAGTGCTATTCATTTGAGTAAGAACTCACAGTTCCACTCACAGCCAAAACACATTGATGTGAGGTATTATTGGATTCGATATGTGTTGGAAGAAAAGTTATTACAGTTAGATACGATTCATACCGATCAGAATGGTGCAAATATGATGTCACACCCCATGCTTCGGGTCACGTGAAACACTATAAACAACCATATAACACCCAACCCGATGTTTACACTCTCAATATAAAATATACATGTATTGTATATAATCACCAAACGGCTTACATTACACGGTTCCAACACCGAAAAATATGTTATAGCATACATGTTCAAAATGAGCAAAAAAGAAGACTACAGATCTTCCGCTCCACTGGCACCTCCGGATCAACCTGCGTGATCAGTACCTAAAAAATATTTTAAATCCCATACCGTGAGCTAAAGTTCAGTGAAAACTAGATAAGCATGAAATATAAGAAAAACATGCTCGAAAAATGAGGTGCAATTGTCGACTCACACGAGCCATAAAAACAAATTTTAAAAACGATTTGAATTCGAACTCACACAAGTTCTAGAGAAAAACCTTTTAAAAATAGTTTTGGATATCGACTCCAGAAGAGCCCCAAGAAAAATAAGTTTTATATCTTAACTCATACGAGTCTCAGATGAAACAGTTGAAAACGATTTTATACGAGAACTCCCAAGAGCCTCAAAGAAAACGATTTTGAAAATAGTTTTGTATCACGACTCATCCGAGCCTAGAAAATAATTTGATATTTATAGTACAATGCCTCACCAGCAAAGATCGACTTCTACGAGCCAAGATTCCCACGAGCCCCAATATGCAACACAGATACATACAAACCGACTCTCACAAGCCTTGTTAATAGTTCTATCACATAGATAAAGATCTATACTCAAACACACATCCACAGGATAAAATCGCAAATCACGGGATAACACTGCACACCACGGGATAATACCGCATACAATGGGATAACACCGAACACTACGGGATAACACTGAATCAACATATACATATACAAAACCAAAGCCTTAAATGCTTCAAGATCACATAGGACCACATAGGACCATATACCCGTCCTACAATATGCAAGAATAAAATTAACCATAGATCTATAAGCACAGAAACACGTATAAGCACGACGTTCCAGCTAAAGACGCCACATAACCCAACTCGACATCACATGCCACACACCCGTCATTCACACACCCGAACAACCCGTCCACACACAGGGACAACCACGATACAGAAAATCAAAACCTAACCCGGAGGCCAACACCTGAACCTCCCACAAAATGGTTTTCACCAAACCCCTTCTCTAAAAACGATAGCGGACCCACACGTCCCACACCCAACGATGAACGAACCACCACGCACACAACCGTGCACCAACACCTCGCATGAAATGACCAACACCCCTCTCCGTGACTTCAGTTAACAGGACTCTATAATCCAATTAACTGAAAAATCACTAGAGGAGAGTAGTCGATTGGGTCCCATAAGCCGATCGACTGAAAGGCCACCACACGACTAACCCAGACCAACATATGCCCGACACGGCTAACACGAACCCACACAAGGCCAACACGGACCCACATACGCCCAACACGGCCAACACAGACCCACACACGGCTAACAAGGCCAAAAGAAACCCCTAAGGCCCCAACACGACAAAAAAAGGGTTCAACGCAACCAGCGAAAGTGTGGACACAAACAAAAAAGGTGTCAACACTAACAGCAAATGTGTTGACACAAACAAAAAAGGTGCTAACACCAACATCGAAGGTGTCGACACAAACAACAGAGGTGTCGACACAAAAGAACCGAGAGTTTAGGCAACATAAGTAGAGAGCAAAAGTGTTGACACCAACAGAATAAGTGTCGACACCAAGATGTCGACACAAACAGAAAAGGTGTCGATACAAAACAATCGCAACAGAGACAATCCAAACAGAAGGAAAATGTGTCGACACCAACAGCAGAAGTGTTGACACAAAAGCAACATATTCAGATTTTCAACCAAGGAACTGGGTAACGGCGAAAAGCAAACCCTAATGACGAAAAAAGCTTCTCAGCTTCAAATTAAACCATCCAAACACCTCTTCTACAACCTACTGACATACACAATCCCAAAACTACAACAAAATCTCGAGAGAAACACTCGAAACCCGATTCCATCCAACTAAAAATACCTAAAACAATTTAAAACCAAAACCCAACTTATAAATCGATTTTTATGCATTTTTAAATGGTAAAAACACACACGATTACACGTAGCACCCTTATAAGACATAAGATCTAGGATCTTACCTCGATGAGTCAAAAACTTAACGTCTCGAATCACGTGAAAAAATAAACTTTGTCGGAATGGAATTCCGTTCGGATGAATGCATAGCCCACCACAAGGAGACTAAGGATTTGTTGTTTGATTGTCAAAAATCGAGTCCTGGGCCCCGAGAATCTAGAAAGAAGGCAGAACTTTTGGTGTGAGGAAAAGAAACATAGCCTCCAAGCTAAGGGTTTTTTTGTAAAAATATCTTATTTATAGGCTCCACCCAAATTTTTTTTTTTAAATTTGCACTACAACGCTCAACGATCCTGGGAACCAACCCCACTTGCATATCTAAATTCGAACATGCATAAAAACACGTATGAACGTGCTGTAACGAAAACGGTAAACACGTATTGAAAAATGCCGAAAAAAAAAAAGTCAGGGTCTCACATATGATGACAAAAACTCTAACCGTGGAAAAACAAAATCTTTGCAGGGAGGCAGCGGGTATGATGGATCCCCCCACATGAGGCAGATGAGGAATTTGTTAGTATCCGTCCCATTTGGAGTGGCACAATTATATTAGGAGTCTAATATAATTCAATTAGTATTAAGCTTTCTAAAAATGAAATTAAAAAAAAAAGAGGAAGTTAGTTGCCTAGTTGGTTTAGTTTTAGAAATCCTAATATTGTGAGGAAACCTTACTATATTAGAAGTTTTATTTGGCTTAGAAATAGCCTTAATAGGCTCTATATATAAAATCCCCCTAAGGGGTTCGGTGGTGCATTATTAGAGAATCACTTCTCAAATCACTTTGCAAACCAATTCTCACCAATTGAAGGTTGCAAATCAACAGCGGCGAAACAGTGTGCCGATGGAGTTTTTGGGGCAAGGAAGAAACAGTCCAGTTTCGTGCATACATCGAATGTCAAACAAAGCCCGATCGTCGTGAAATTTTATGGACAGACTCTTGGTGCTTGATTCTGGTTAACCAACGATTTCAATTGTCAGCCGATGAGATTTAAACTTGATTTTATTTTTTAGTCAGAATCTATCTTACAAGGACAAGTATTCAATATTTTGTTATCCCAAAAAAATTATTTTTAATGCTGTCTTCCTCTAAGTATGCCTGAAGAGTTAATTCTGTAAGCTCATTATTTTGACATAGTGAAGATTTTGAATCAGACTTTGGTCTCGTGATTTTTTCCTTAGAGATTTTTTACGTAAAAATTAGCGTCGTGCAATTGTTTTATTATTATTTTATTGTTATTGTGAATCTCATTTAATTACGCACGAAAGAAGAAAAAAATATTTATTCTACCATATACTATTTTTATTTAAATTTTTTCAAACAGTATGCTCATGCACAATGTACGTAACAAAAGCGAAAAGTTAAATGTTACATCCACTCCACAAAAATTGCCATGATTATCCTTTCGAATGAATCCAAATATCTCTTTGAATGCGCCCCAAACGTGGGCCCTCACTTTTATACGCTATTATTTTAACTTGGATTTTTTCAGTAAGAGATTGCAGCCACTTTTTTTATTCAATTCATCATTTTTTTTTTGTTATTGTTTTTAATTTCAATGATGTCTTTTCCTTTAAAATATGTAATTTGATCCTTACTAGTTTGGGAATGTTACATTAAAAGTGTTTTCAATAAATTATTTTTTCAATTCAAAGAAAGTTTGAACAATTTTATTAAAAAAAATATGTTTCATTTAATGAAAAAAATTGTTGGACGTTAACAACGTCGGTTTTATATTATGGAAATACAATAATTTGACGGTTTAATAAAACTCGTTCAGCAATAAACAGCAGTAATAAATATAAAGAATAATACTATAGATGTACTATTTAAATAAACACAAACAGAAATATTATGCAGAATAACATACTGTTCTATATTATCAAATTAGGACTGAAATTGGAAAAATTGAACAACAATAAAATTTATGAAATGTAGAACACAGAATTCGAAACTGTAGTAGATCTTCTACTTGGTTGTAAACCTCTTGAATATAAATGGATATTCAAAAAAAAAATAAGAGCAGATGGATCAATTGAGAATTACAAGGCGACGCTTGTAGTTAAGGAAAACAGGCAAACTGAAGGGGTGGACTATTTTGATACTTACTCGTTTGTGATCAGAATAACTTCCATTAGGATATTGATTTCTATTGCATCATTATTTGTTCTAGAAATATATCAAATGGATGTTAAGACAATCTTCTTAAATGAAAATTTACATGAAAAAATCTACATAAAACAATCTGAGAGTTTTATAGCTCAAGGACAAGAGAAGAAGGTTTGTAAGCTTGTTAAGTCCCTTTACGGGTTAAAACAAGCACCTAAACAATAGCATAAAAAATTTGACAGTGTAATACTGTCAAATGGTTTCGGAATAAATGAGTGTGACAAATGTGTCTATGTGAAAGATACTGACATAGGTTATGTCATTGTTTGTTTGTATGTTGATGACATACCAATTTTGGGTAGTAATAATTATATGATTAAAACTACAAAGAATATGTTAAACAAGAGGTTTGACATGAAAGATATAGGAATAGCAGATGTTAAATTAAGGATGAAAATCACGAAAACATCTGATGGATATGCCTTATCTCAGTGCCATTACGTTGGAAAAATTCTTGACAAATTTGATAAGGGTAATACCCGCATTGTAAGGAAATCTGTAGATATAAATCTACATTTGTCTAAGAATACAGATAAATGCATATCACAATTAGAATATTTTCGTATTATTGGGAGTCTGATATACTTAATGAATTGTACAAGACCCGACTTGGCATATGCTGTGAGTAAATTGAGCAGATATACTAGTAACCCTAGGACTGACCATTGGTAGGCAATCATCAGGGTACTAAGATATTTGAGATACACCAAAAATTATGGGTTATAATATACTCGATATCCAGCTGTACTAGAAGGGTACAGTGATGCTAATTGAATATTTGATACTAATGACTCAAAATCCACAAGTGGATATGTATTCACTTTGGGTGGAGCAGTTGTGTCATGAAAATCGTCTAAATAGACGTGTATAGCGAGATTCACAATGGAGTCTGAATTCACAGCTTTATACAAAGCTGGAGATGAAGCAAAGTGGCTTCGTCAATTTTTAGAAGACATCCCTATGTGGCCTAAACCTGTGCCAGCCATCTGCATACATTGCTACTGTCAATCAGCAATGGCTAAGGCACAGAATAATGTCCATAACGGTAAGTCTCGACATATACATCGTAAACACAATACCGTGAAGCACTTGCTCTCGAGTGGAATAATTTTCATTGAATATATAAAGTCTAAAGAAAATATAATGGATTCATTAACTAAAGGTTTAAGAAAATAGCAAGTTAGTCGGTTATCGAGAGGAATGGACTTACTGCCTATGAATTAAGAGTCGCCTCAATGGGAATCCAATCTAGCTGACTGGAGATCTCAAGATCTAGGTTTAAAAGGACAACCGAATTGTGTGTGACTCAGTGCCATCACTGTGGAGATACAATCTCCTACTCATTCCTATGATAGTACAGTGATACTTGTAGCATTATTAGGTTAAGCTATGCTTTTAATAGTTCTTATATCTTGAAATTCAAGTGTGGTATAGCAAGATACTCTTAATAAGAATCACCTATATGCGTGAGAAGGGGATACTTCTGTGAGAATGCTAAGGCTACATTATCTAACAACACTCATGAAACCAGGATTTTCCCAGGGCCAAAATGGGCACAACCGTGAGAACCTAGCTGTGTTTAGAAAAAGTCTGTGTGAACTATATTAT
Organism: Heliamphora exappendiculata; assembly: GCA_034768845.1. Classification (NCBI taxonomy): domain Eukaryota; kingdom Viridiplantae; phylum Streptophyta; class Magnoliopsida; order Ericales; family Sarraceniaceae; genus Heliamphora; species Heliamphora exappendiculata. Next base: position 34,213 of record JAOTRH010106626.1, on the reverse strand, counting down.
CTTGACTTACACAAACGGCTGAACAGTTCAAGGCATCGCATCCACTGATTAGCCAGTAAGTCCGATAGTTTTTCACAAGCAAAGGTTCAGAGCCAAAAGCTACCTATCCTATGCAGAATTTTTCTTATTGAACTTTCTCAGTGTCTGCATCTTGTTGTATCTTCTTTTTCATCAAATTCCATTCATGTGGGGGATTGTTGGAAAAAATGAGTTTTGAATAAAATAAGAACATAATTTTTAGCTAAAATTGAAGCAAATTATCTTTGTGTTGGATTAATCTTTTTTTATGATTCAAAATTCTAATTTGTTTATCTCAATGAGTAGAGTAATAATGAATTTTGTGAAATTCAAAATCATTAATGGGTGAATGAGAAATTTACTCCAAAAGTGTGCCATTAAAGTTAGATAAATAATGATAACATGTTGACCTCGGATACCACTGCTGTCAGGTTCATCTCAGACACATCGGAAGAGAGATTCTTTATTTCAGCAACATTTGCCTGAGATTGCTTCTGCCTCTTCGAGGAATTTCCCAAGCCCTTGCAGCTACGATAGTCTTTCGCCTAATGGCCCAGCTTGTCACACACGAAGCACCTTCCATTGAACTTTTTAGAATCACCACCCTTGGCCTTTTGGTTGTGATTCTTCTGCTTCTTCTATTTTTGGGCTTGTTCCGCCACATTGGCATTTGTCGTGAACTGGAATCCCTGTGACCCTTTCCTTTCGGCAATGTAGTTATCCTCCTCAATCCTGAGCCTGACAATCAGGTCTTCAAGCTTCATTTCCTTTCGCTTGTGCTTTAGATAATTCTTGAAATCCCTCCAAAATGGTGGCAACTTTTCAATAATAGCAGCCACTTAGAAGGACTCACTCAGTGTCATGCCCTCGGCATGAATCTCATGCGGTATCAGTTGAACCTCTTGTACTTGGCTGATGACGGTCTTTGAATCCACCATTAGAAACTTGAGGAATCTACCGACGATAAATTTCTTCATCCCGACATCTTCTGTCTTGTATTTCTTATCCAGGGAATCCCATAACTATTTTACCGTCTTCAGCGAATTGTACACATTATACAATGTGTTGTCCAGACCGTTCATCATATAATTGCGGCATAAAAAGTCAGCATGCTGCCATGTGTCGACTACAGCCACAACCTACATGTCACCCTCATTTTAGACAATGAAGGAGCATCCTTTTGAAGGAACTGCGCCAAATTCAGCGTCGTCAGGTAGAACAGCATCTTTTGCTGCCACCTCTTAAAATCTGTTCCGTTGAATTTTTTCGATTTCTCCCCGTGGCTCATAGGAACCGTAGCCAGAATCGGGGCCAGAACAGAACCCGAAATCGGGGCTGGAGTAGAAGCCAGCACAGGGGCAGAAGCAATAGGGGTAGGGTCCATCCTGTTGTCGGTTTCGGTTGCCATTTCTGCAAAAGCCGAATCGACACAGACACAGAATCCAATAACAGTTTATTAAAATAGTAATTTAAAACTGCAACAACTATATTCAATAAACCAAGTTTATAAAACTTGAAACCAATAAATTACAGTACTTTATAACAAGATTAAACTCAACAGAACTTATAAATTCCAGAATTAAAATAAAACAGAATATGTCTTAAGTTTGTTGGACTAACTTCTGAAAACAACAATGTTGGTTTTAATATTATGAAAATGCAATAATCTGACTGTTTAATAAATCATGTTCAGCAATAAACAACAGTAATAAAAATACAAAATAATACTATAGATGTAGTATTTAAATAAACAGAAACAGAAATATTATGCAGAATAACATACTGTTCTATATTATCAAATTAGGACTGAAACAGGAAAAACAAAACAGCAATAAAATTTATAAACTGTAGAACATAGAATTCAAAACTGTAGAACAAGTTTAAAAAAATAAAATTAAAAACAGAACCGATTTTGTTAAACAGAATACTGTATTAATTAAGAAAATGAAAACCAGTGCCGAAACAGAAGTAAGAAGAACAGAACCGAAAAAATGTAAGCTTACAGAACAGTCAAAGGTTGCAATCGGGTCTAATGTTTGACGTTGTTTCCTTAAGACAAATAACGCTCACACCTCGGTGCTTGCGGTGGAATGGGCGTCTGCCTCCAGGATAAAGCGATTGCCGTGTGCAGGAAAAGCACGAAAACCTGCACACATAGCGAACTTTGCTGCGCATAACTTTCTCGAATGGATGGAAGTGCAGAGTATTACTGGAAGAAAAATGTCGGCAATAGAGGAGATGAAAATCGGATGATTTTAATGGGTTCTGCAGTAGCCTTTAAATAGGCGTTGCAAGGTGACTGTTCGGATAGTCTGAACTATTGCGACACCGATTTGGCCTGGCGGTTGGACTGCCCAACAGGCGCAAACCGGTAACTGACCCAACGGTCCTAAACCGCCAACAGTTCAGTAATAACGGTAACAAAGATTTAAAATTAAAATAAATTAAATTTTCGCAAAAAGATAAGGGTTGATCCGATCCCACAAACCTCGGATCCTAACCCGGGCCCAGCCCGTCCTAGCCGATCAGGCGGGCGATGGCACACGCGTGTGTGGTTTGGGTTGAACCCACCGTTGGGTAGGTCCTTCCCTGTCCACAAAACTAGGTACCCCGAAGAAGTACACCATTCAGGCTGAACTTGGCTTAATTAAGCTATTCACCCAAGTTTTTTCCAACCAATGTCGGATGGGAAAGGCTTATATACTTACTTAGACACCCATCATTTTCTCTCCCAAGCAATGTGGGATTAGACTTTGTTACCATTATTTTGCCAACTTCAATGGCATAATTTTGGACTCAATTTCTCATTCACTAATTATTGGTTTTGAATTCTACAAAATTCATGATTAATTTACTCATGAAGATAAACAAATTAAAATTTAGAATCATAAAAAATGATTAATCCAACACAAAAATAATTAACTTTAAAATTAGCTAAAAATCATGTTCTAATTTTATTTAAAACTCATTTTTTTCAACAAAAATCAAATCATTAGCGATGATAGTTTGAAAAAATAATGTCATTTAAAATGTAATATTCTTTTTTAAATGTATGCATTGATTATAGAATTTTATGTATAATATACCTTGCTTATGCAAAAAAAATTTAAAGTTAAAATTAATAAAATTGATTGGCAATGATATGTTAACAAAATCTGAATATAAGTATTTATTTAGCTTGTATTTGGATTAATTTTTTTTTTAAAATTTTTAAAATTTTTGACTTTTTTAATAAAAAAAATAAATGTAAAAAAGGGCAACTTAAACCAAACTAGTGAACTTTTTAAAAAAAATTTAAACAAATTTTTTTTAAAAATAGGTAAGCCAAACATAGGCTGAATAATTTTGCAGCTCGCGAAAGCAAATTTTTTTATAAATCTAATTGTAATATGCAAAAGGCATCTACTCTTTTGTTTTTTGCTTTATGCCTCAAATGGGCTTAAAACCACCTCGACTCCAAATTATTCTAAAGCTATTCGGATTAGTTTTCTCTTTTTAAAGTTTTTTGCTTAAATTTTTTTTAAAAAGTTTATTAATTTGGTCTAAATTAATTTTTTTACAACTTTTTATATTTATTTTTTATAAAAAATTTAAAAAATTAAAAAACTTAAAAAACTAATTCAAACACAAGATAAATGAGTTGCACGAGAACACCATTACTAATTTCGGAAAAACCAAATCCTCAAATTACGTCAAATTTACTAGGAGTGTTGATTAGGAGGGTACGTGAATTGAGGTGACACATCAATTTTTTTAATTAACTTATTTTTAATTGGTGATCCTTATTTTATTTTAATATTAATTTATTATCATTGAATTAATGAATTTGTTGATATTTTTTAACGATTTTAATCACCTATCTATGCAGTTTAATAGGTTAAGAAATTATAAATTTTAATAGTATTTTTTTAAAATTTATTTTAAAAAAATAAAAATTTATTATAATTTTTTTATAAAAAATTATATTTAACACATCAAGTAAAAGACTAACTAAAAATAATAATAATATTTCAATAATAATAATAATAACATAATTAAATATTTTTAATAATAATATTTATATTATATGCTTGTTAATTATTAAAAAAAAATTACACAACCTACTTCCAGCATAGAAAAAATGTACACAACTCCTCCGAGGCGATTTTATCTGTAATATTTTTTTCAAAATTATTTCATCTGGCCATATGTGCAATAGTAAACGTATGATTGATTATTCAAAAATAAATTAGTAAATATTAAATATTATCAAATATATATAAAAAGAAATATAATTTTAAAGAATATAGGTTTGAATATAAAATGAATATACATTCCTTAATTATATACATATATCATAATTTTTTAATGTAAAAATAAATAGATATTAATATGAAAATAAAAAATTAAAATAGACAATTTTCAATAATTATACCCCATGCAAATCCACCAATATAATTTTTTTTACATCTACTTCAGTTCTCGGTCCATATGTGTGTGTATATATTTAACTTTGATGGTATTTGGTATTATTAAAAATAATAATTTATAAATTATAATTTATAATAAAAATTGTAAGTGTTTGTAGAACCAACCTTCAGCTAAAGCAAGCAAAGCTGCTGCCTTGGGCCTCTAATTCTTGTTAAGATTTATGGACCTGTTTGGATTTAAATTTAATATAAATATGTTAAAAGAATTTCATGTTGATGATCTTGAATGGATCAAAAGTGATAGCTATTATAATTTATATGTTTTTTGTCTTAAGTTCAAATATTTCTACTTTTTTTTAGTTTATTTTTTTAAAGTTACAACAATTTCAATAAGTCATAGAAAATTTAGATTATTTAAAATGCTAAATAATACGAATAGAATATAAAAAATTAAAAATTAGGATAAAAATTTATTTACGTCATAACTTTCTAATTCTAAATTATTAATTCTTATTTTACCAATTATAGTCAAACATAAAATATTAAGTACACAAATATTTGATTGATATAAAGCTTATAATATATAAGTGATACTATGCTGTATTTAATTTTTTTTTTTGTAAATTTAATTTTGTTGAAACTTGAGTACAAACATATTTAGTTTACTTAAATTTTTATAATTAATTTTAAAATTTAGTAGGTCCCCATATCTCAAAATCGCTTTGGGTCCCAAAATTTTCATGATCGGCCTTGAGTGTTTGACAAAGATTGTGACTTGTAACTAAAAGAAAAAAAAAGTAATTATAACATGTAACGAAAGTTATAGATTAGTTTTAAAAAAATTTGTAATTTATAATTAAAATTAATAGTAGTAAGTTAAAAACTACTAGCAGTAACTTTGCAAAACGTTCCTTTATATATGAACAAATTATTAGGTACTCTTAGAGTATCATGCTAAAAAATCTCATTTACCGACTGATTGGAATTAATTAATTTTTTTAAATAAGCTGAACGCTGCAAAAAATCTTAAACTAAACAATTATACAAGTAGAAAATAAAAACAATCACGATCACACACGAGACGACGATTTTAACGTGAAAAATCGCAAAATGGATAAAAATCACAAGACCACACCTGGTCTAGAAAATCAAATACTATAAAATCGTTGGTTACAATGAAATCTTACAACCCCGACGTTGCACCCACAACCAATGGTAGTAAGCCTGTCTTTGCCGAATCCATGTGCCCTAATTCCTGTGCTTGATCGCCGCTGGAACCCATCACCGGATTTCAATGCTGACGGATTCCTCCACCAGGCTTCAACACTTGAGAATCCTCTCAAGCGGCTCCACGAATCCAAACTGATTGTTAAAGTTTTGATTGACTTGATAATTGACATGATTGTGCGGAAGCTAAAGAATCATCAAGATATAAACTAGCTTGAAGGTACAATAAATAATCTTCAAAACTAGTGACGGCTAGGTTTTCATACAAAATATAATAAGGAGGCTAAAAAACAAGTCACCCTAGCTCCCTATTAATAAGAAGCTGCGAAAAATCCTAGTTGTTGCTGCTCTTAAAACCTGTCTCGCCGAGGACCGCTCGAGCGGTCTATTCACCGCTCGAGCGGTCTATTCACTGCTCGAGCGATGAAACTTGTTATTCAGTAAATTGTTGCAGAAACTTGAGAAACCAAGAGGTTCAATAGACCGCCCGATAGACCGCTTGAGCGGTCTGTCGGGCGGTCTGCCATGCGAGCTATTTTTGATATTTTTTGATCTTTTTGCGTGGCCCTGTAATATTAATACTTAACTTCAAAAGAATAAGTGTCAAAATATCAACGAATAAAATAAATAATATGAATAAACATTTGTCACAAATTTGCTAAACTAAAGACAAATTAAACCGAGGCCAAAAAATCCGTAACAATCTCCTCATTTGGTAAATTTGTGACAAAACTCAACAAGCCAACTAATCCAATTAAAAAACTGACACGACACAAGCAACAAGCAAGCAAAACCCTTTCAGCAAAACCCTTTCACAAAAAAAACTCATACTCCCCCACAAACTAAACAAAACAACTTACGACTCTTCTAAAAAAAACCGTAACTCCCCCTCAACTAAACTCTACAAAAAAAAACTTACGACTCCTCTATGATCTCCCCTTTTTTGTCACGAATTGACAAACAAAGTATACAAAAAAATTTTAAAAAAATCTTTTTGAGTAGTGAACAAGATTAAAGAAGAATTATTAGACCCGTGCATCTTTTCATTCACTTAAAGTCACAAAAATTAGTCAAGTTGATTAAAAACACACAGAATTCAAGATAAACTATATTTATATATGAATGAACACAATCAGAATAGATTCTATATGAAACAGTGTGTGTATGATTTGAAAAATAACAGACTCAAAGATCAAAATCGAAAGTGGTATATAATTGGCCGATTCACGTTTATTTATCAAATATTAAGGATGTCACAAAATCAAACCAGCGTTGACCCAATTTACTTTATAGGCTAACTCTCCATCAACTAGAGACTGCAATATTTTCATACTCTTCTTTTATCCCCCTCCCCTTTTTATATATATCTTGCTTTCAAAAGGGGCTTTCACACTAGTACGAATAAAAAAGTAAGGTTCGTATAGGTAGTCATTTTCTAAGCAAAATTTTGGCACAAAAAAAAACAAGGTGGCTGCACACTAGTATGTACGAAAAGACAAGATCCGCATAGGTAGCTATTTCCTCAAGCCAAACATACAGAAATAAAAGAATGAAGGAGTTTAGACATTAAGATCTAGTGGGTCGCCACTATGTGGTCATGTTGTGAAATCTTTAGACAACTGAAAAGTAAAAGAGACACATGAAAAAAATATAAACCCAAGAGCGGAAGATCCCTGCATCTAGCAATGTTCAAATGGTGTACAGAATATATTCATCTCTGAAAGCGTTTTATTCACTATGAACTAGTTTACCCAAAAAAAATGTGATAGTTAATCTCAAAGCCTAAATTATGAGATTTCAAAAAAATAAAATAATGCACAGAAAAAGTACTCAACCTTTAATAAAGTCCCCCACAATTTTTTTTTAAAAAATAAAAAAGGAACAAAAACTAAAAAAAATTCAAACACACAACAAAAAATAACAAGACCCAAAATAGATTAGGGACTACGACTAGCAAAAAAACTGTCAAGTTCACTCTTTCTGATCCAAAATTTCTTGAGTTTCGAAGGCACATGGTATGGGGTGGAAATTTAAAATTTTCTAGGTTGTTGTGACATGTCAAATCTGAGTCTATATGGTTCAAGCAACCTAGTGTAGTGAGGTCTGTTCTTTTATACCACAGTGATGACAAATAGGTACAAAAAATATATTCCTATTCAATTTCGGGCAGTTGGGACGTGTGTGACCAATAACACCACAATGATGACAAGTAGGAACAAATTTAGCTTTTCTTACCTCACCATGTACAATGGTGGTTCTACCTGTCTGATTCTTCCACTTTTCATATGTTTTGGCTAAAAAATTTACAGATGATCTTTTTGAGCCACTTTCTGCTTTCACAAACTTTGGTGCAGATTCAGGTTGAATTGGCTTGTCACTTTTTTCTTTTTCTTTTGCCGAGTTGCTTGAAAAAGCCCCAACAAAGCCTAGTCCACACCTATCTGTGACAACCTTCTGTAGCCCAAGCAAGTCATCCAAACCCATGGTGCTTGCATTCAATTTTTGAAAATAGATTGAACATTTAACAGATTTTTTTCCAAATTTAATCAATTTTAGTTTAAGATTAGTTTTTAACTCAACACAAACATGCAAATTTTTTTCAAGAAATTCAATCCTGGTTTGTCTAGTTTGACACACTTCAGACAAGTAATTTTTTTTCTTTTCACATTTTATAAGTTTTTCACACAAAATCTCTATGTCTGATTTTAATTTAACAACCAAGTCTTGAGCTTTAGTTACCTCTTGTTTGACACCATCTTTTTTTTTTCACACAATTTATATTTTTTAACTAGTTTTTTATTTTGTTTGATCAACTTGAAACACTCTCTATAAAGTTTATCATAAGTTTGTTGAAGAGTTTCATCATCCTCAGACTCACTGTCCGTTTCACCTTTCTCTTTTTCAGAATTATTTATAGAATTTTTATTTTCAGACTCAATAAACTCCTCCTGAACAGAAGCAACAAAAGCTATAATTTCACCATCATTATAATCATATTCTTTCTCAAAACTCGTGTCGGGTTCACTTTCATCATCCAAAGTGACTGTGAATCCCTTTTATTTCTTTCTAAGAAGATTCGGGCACTCTTTAGCCATATGTCCATATCATTTGCATTCATAGTATTGAATTTTAGAAATTTGACCTCATGACCTTTTTATAATAAAATTAGACGTATTTTTAGCTGTCTTTACTGTGCTTCTTTAGTAATTTTTTCGCATGATTAGGCTTTTTAGTTTTAAAAAACTTTTTAAATTTGTTCACAAAAATAGCTATCATCTCAAGGTCTAAATCATCATCAGAGTCACTGGTAGAACTTTGAGCTGAAATGAAAGCCAAAATTTTTGAAACCTTTTTGTTTTGAAAATTTAGCTCATAGGTTTGTAGGTTTCCAACTAAATCTTCAACAGAAATAGAATCGATGTTTTTGCTCTCTTCTATTGTTGTGACTTTTGGTTGAAAACGTTCGGGTAAAGATCTAAGAATTTTTTGAACGATTTTAGACGTTGAAATTTTTTCACTAAGATTAAACGAGGCATTCATAATATCACTTAATTTTGCGTAGAAATCGTCAAAACTTTCATCATCTTTCATATGTAGAGTTTCAAAATTTATTGTGGCACGTTGACATTTTGAAATTTTTACAGTATTAGTCTCTTTGTGAGTAATTTGAAGAATATTCTATACTTCTTTAGCCAAGCCACACGTACTAATTCTACGAAACTCATCTTGTGTGGCTTCACTAAAGATAGTATTTATAATTTTACTATTTCAGCCTGCATTTTCAAAATTAACTCTGTCCCATTTAGCCACGGGCTTAGGGATAATTTCTCCATCAACAACGCTGGTGGGAAGCTTGTAACCCTCAACAACGAAAAGCCAAATTCTTTTGTTAATAGATTTCAAAAAAACTCTCATCCAAACTTTTCAGAAGGGATAATTCTGGTCGCCAAGCAAGGATGGTCTACCGGTCGAAGCGCCTTCTCTTAGAAAATTTATTTATTGCAAACCAGTCAATGGATCACACAAAAAAAATTTTATAAAATTTTTTTGTAACCTGTTCTAATACCAATTAAAATTTTTTTTGTAACCTGCTCTAAACGCTGCAAAAAATTTTAAACAAAACAATCACACAAGCAGAAAATAAAAACAATCACAATCACACACGAGACGATTATTTTAACGTAAAAAATTCCAAACCAAGTAAAAATCACGAGACCACACCGGGTCTAGGAAATCAAACACTATAAAATCGTTGGTTACAAAGAAATCTTACAATTTCGACGTTGCACCCACAATCAATGATAGTAAGCCTGTCTTTTCCGAATCCACGTGCACCAACTCATGTGCTTGATCGCCGTTGGAACCCACCACCGGATTTCAATGCTGACGGACTCCTCCACCAGGCGTCAACACTTAAGAATCCTCTCAAGCAATTCTACGAATCCAAACTGATTGTTGAAACTTTGATTGACTTGATGATTGGCTTGATTGTGCAGAAGCTAAAGAATCATCAAGATATAAACTAGCTTGCGAGTATAATGAATAATCTTCAAAACTAATAGCGGCTAGGTTTTCATACAAAATATAATAAGGAGCCTCAAAAACAAGTTGCCCTAGCTCCCTATTTATAAGAAGCTTCCAAAAACCCTAGTTGCTGTTGCTCTTAAAACCTATCTCGCTGAGGTCCGCTCAAGCGATCTATTCACTACTCGAGCAGTGAAGCCTGTTATTCAGTAAAATATTGCAGAAACTTGAGAAATCGAGGGGTTCAATAGACCGCTCGATAGATCGCTTGAGCAGTCTGTCGGGCAGTCTACCATGCGAGCTATTTTTGATGTTTTCTGATCTTTTGACGTGGTACTACAATATTAATACTCAATTTCAAAAGAACAAGTGTCAAAATATCAACGAATAAAATAAATAATAAGAATAAACATTTGTCATAGATTTACTAAACTAAAAATAAATTAAACCAAACCCAAAAAATCCGTAACAATGCAAATAATGCTACGTGATACTTGTTGCAAATAAATTATTGCAACTTATAAAATGTGAGTTAATATTTGTCTTATAACTATCTAATAAAAATATATCATCATATCTTATTATAAAATTTGTCATAACTATATTAAGTAAAAATACCACGTAAACTTGTCGTATTGTAGTTTGAGAGCACCAAATAATTACTTACACATGTGTGTGTACTGCACAGAAAAAACAAATTTTCCCACATTTTGTTCGCCTGGTCAGTTAATTCCTAATTGAAAGAAATTAGGGAACTTTGATGTGGCAAGGGTTAGTTATGTCTTTTTACTAGGATTGGATATTAAATACCACTCTCCCCTTGATAATAGATATCCTGGCATATAATCTTCGAATATCCTATTCCAACCAAATAAATGTTTTAAACACATTAAACATCGTCTCCAAATCATATTATATTCATTCCCCTATTTAAATCTTTCAAACAAACCCTAAAACCTTGCAACCTAAAAGAGGCTATATTTAGAGTTTTCAGTAGAATTAGATTAGATTAATATTCTCACTACTATTAATTTTGGAATATCATCGGATTAAATGTTTTTAGTTTATTCTAGTTTTACTTATTATTTATTCTTAGATTAAAGAATTTATCCATGGCAACTTAATTCGATTTTTTATTGGCTCATAGGTAAAAAAAAATAAACCAAAAAACAAGTAAAAAATATTAAAAATTAAAAATTGAAAAAGTAAAAATTGGAAACGTGAAATTGAACATAAAAATGTCACTAAGTATAACTATATCAAAAATACTAAAAAAAACACATAAATATACAAAAAGGGTTCAAATAAATTTTTTTAAAAATCACAAAATTTCAAAAGTAATATTGAAAGACAAAAAATTATCATTTTATGGTTAATCCATTCTTTTCTGTAATTCTTGCACTATTTATCTTACTCACCCCTCCCATTATTTATTTCTCATATAAGGAATTATGGACTTATTTTTTATTTCGAATAAAATTGGATATGATAAAAAGAATTAATAATATCAGGGATCCCACATGTTTTTTTAATATACCAAAGGTTTATGGATAAAATTATGTATATAACGAGAAATTTGGTTCATGTTTAGCTAGAGTTGGATAAAGAATGGGATAAGAGTTGTAGAGTTATTTTTGAACATTAGATTAGGAGAAAAGACAATCCAGAGTCTGGTACTGTTGGTGTTGGAGATTTATCTGGGGGTGGGCCTCCACAATACTTCAAGGACTTGAAAAAGGTAAACAACCCTTATAAGAGGTGCTGGAGGGAATTTCGGCACAACTTCTCCGACGATCAAATTAGGTTTTCGATAGAGTAAGCCTCAAGACAAATAAAAACCGTTAGAGAATGATATTCAAAGCGTACATGCGTTATCCGTTTATGGCCTTCTTATATAGTGATGAGGACATGCGGCCAACGACCCACATGAAGTTTATTACGCTGAATCTTTGAGGATTTCTAGGATATTCCACGTGCAGTGATGAACACGCGCGCTCCTAAGTGACCTACCCAACTGATCAGTCAAGACTTGCGATAGACTGATCGGTGGCTATACTGGTTCCTCCTTATCAGTCGGAGACATCCTAATGAGTTTGATCTACGAGGCTAGGTCTGTATTCTGGTTGTGTTTTCCCAATGGGCCCAACCCAGTGAACCAAGTCCTGACTGGGCTGGATTATCTATTTTTCCATCAATAGTCCTATATTCTCGGTCACTATTCCCTAATCAGTGGAACTGGGCGAGAATACCGTCCTGGTCTGAGAGTTAATCTGGTGCGGGTTGGGATCCTTAGGAGCCATGCGTGGTTGTCAAACATATCTGAGTACTCCTCATGACCCTTGGCGTCACGACGGCGGCTCATTTACTGCGAGCAATCGATTAGTCAGTTTCCTAATGGGGCGGATGGCCATCCATAGCCCCCAAATGTACCACAACCGCCATGCGCCGCGTGTTCGATGCTCCGTGGTCCTAAGTACCCATTTCTGCGGGAGCTTCCCCAGCCATAGATTAACCAAACTTAGGATCAATCTCCTCCGTCCATCATCCAAATCATCTCTCAAGTCTTGAATTGTGAGTAAAAGAGGGGGGAACCATTATTCTCCCTTTAGCTACAGTTCGAGAAGATGAAAGATCTTCCCAACCTCGCCGTCAATTTGAGACCGTCGTTCACATCGGAGCCTTACACACTTGCATTCCGGTACCAGGGCAATTCTTCCTTCCTTTCGCTCTTTATTTTCTATAAGAATGATTTTAGGTTCCTCGTTCATAATCCTCCTATTAAGGGTTCCTAGGGTTTCTATTTGTTTGAGTTGTTAGGGTATGGGGTAAGAGATAGATAGTATTGTCCAGTTCTTCGGAGGAGGTGGAGTCTTTTTTTCTTGAAATTGTGCCTGGTAATCTCCCGAACTTGGGTGGGAATTCGTTCTCTAGTTTTGCACCTCTCGACCCATTTTTCCCTGAGACTCGGGACCCTTCACTCGCCTGCATCCCGTGCCCAAAACCACTTAGCTCTGCTCCCCTTCATCATTTGGTTCCCATCCATCAATTTCGTTTAGTCGATGAGAGTTTGTCTATGAAGGGTTCCAAGGAACCTTTGGACGTGAGGAGGCCTCCACTCCTAGGCCTTCTTCTGGTAACGAAACAGTTTCTTGAAAAGCGTTGGCTTCCAAGTAAGCCCAACGGGATACCATCTTGCAACACCCACACGTGCAAGTGGGGCATTTTCACGTTCCCTTCACTATCGCCGGCATCACCTCCACCATTAAGAGCCACGACTTGGAACGCATTCAGGCTTAATTTCAAATTCCTGACACAACCCGTCTAAGAGTACCTTCGCCTGACAAGCGTGCTTGCTCAGATATAAAGGGAGAGTTTTGTTTCTTTGAGGGAGCTTTTCACGCAGGACTTCACTTTTTCCTTCCTTCTCTCGTGGGGGAACTCCTTCATTTTTTGGGGATTGGCCCTGGTCAGTTAAATTCGTAACGCTTGGAGGATCCTCTAGGAGCTGTTCTGGTGCTACAAGCCAGTAGACCACCTCTGTGGATACATGGGCCTTCTGCCCTGTGACAAACGGGGTTTGGTCACCAGCCTTCCTTCCTCAAACAAACACCAGAAGAGCCGCTTCTTTTTCATCTTTGGGGATAGTTAGGAGTTTTACCCCTAAGAGGTTATGGATGATGCCACTCTAAAGGTCCAACGAATTCGGGCAAAACCTCCCAAAGATGGTTAGTGCACTTTTGCTTTTATTCCTGTTACCTGCCCCATATTTTTAGCTAAACCATTACTGACTTTAGTAGGGTCTGTGTCTAGATCGTGCTAAAAATCCAAAAATTTACGAAGAGGGGAAAAGGATGGTAGATTTTGCTCATGCACATGAGGACAGGGCCTGGGCTACCCTGGTTACCCTGGATAGTCTTAGTGAGTATCTCCTTAGACCTTAGTCTACTTTTGATGCCCTAGATTTATTTCGCTTAAAGGAGGTTATGAAGGTGTCCGAGATGTCATGTGACTTATATTATTTTATTTTTTTCCTCTTCTTTATTGGACTGCATTTTCCTTTAGCGCTAGTTAACTAGCCTATGCGATTTTCAATAAAGATAGGCAAAGTAGATAAAGAAGTTCAGAGAAGGCTGAAGAGTTAAAGGAGAAGAGGGCTGCTGAGGGTGCCGATAGTTCTGGGGCCTTTGTCGCCAAGCACCCTAGAATTTTACGCAAAGGCAGAGAGAGAAAGAGACAGAGAAGGTGGTGAAGACATTTGATCAGTCGGCTGGGAACCCGCCCAGTGTGGCTAAACACTCTGAGAAAGGGCTGTGTGGTAGCCCAGGAGATGGCTTGTTGAGCTCGAGTGCAGAGCCAAAGAAGATCCCCTCATCCCTTCCCTCTGCCCAAGACATGGCTAGACTATCTATATTTATGGTGGGAGAGTCTAGGCATAAGGTGATTGAAAGCTCCATTCCTCTCACTGATTAAGAAGCCAGGTGTGCACTGTCCCCCTACGCTGTTGGAGACTGTTTCCATCAGGAGATGGCCAAGGTGAATGTAGTTTTATCTTTCTTTTCATCTGCTCAGCTCATGTATGTGATTGTAAGAAACATGTTTCTTTTTCTCTTGTAATCCTCTTTGTTCTTTCTCTCCCTATCTCTTTTTTTAAGGCTGTGGGCCTAGGTCACCATGTTGTGGTCAGGATGATTGATTACCACAACCCATAGAAGGCCGCAGAGAAGAGGTTGATAACCGTAGGATAGCAGGTGAAGATGGTGAAGGAACAGATGGAGCCCTTGCAACATGAGAACAAAATGTTGAAAGCTAATTTAGAGAGGCTATAAAGTGCCATGGGTGAGTGGACCAAGGAGAAGAAAGAGATGGCAGTAGAGCTGAAGTCCAAGCAAGCTATCATTGCTGATCTAGAGCACAAATGCCAAGAGCTGGAGTTCATCAATGCTCGAAGGAAGATCAGGTTCATTCAAGAATTCAAAGATTCTAGCGAGTTCGAATAGATCATCAATAAGCACATCACTGAGTACATGGACTCGATGGATGGGAAGGTCATTCTTGTCGAGCAGTGGGACTTTGGCTTCGAGGCATTCCACAGGCAAGCTCAGATTGCCTTTCCTAATTAGGACTTCTCCATGATCCAGCCTGAGGAGGATGATGCCTCAACGGTGACCAGCTCGACTGGGGTCGACGACGGCAACACTATCCCTTCTGCTGTTCAGGATTCGACAGGCCCGGCTGATCATACTGATGATGATGGTGCTCAGGGGCCCTAGCTGCTTTACTTGCTTCTCCTTGTCTTTACTTAAAAACAATTAGATATGTCTGTTTTGTGGTTTTTGTTTGAAAACATTCTTATACGCACTTGAGGTTAGAATTTTTTTTTAGGTATTGGGAATTGCTTTTGATGTGAACAATTTTTTGTTTTATAGGCTGGACTTGAACATTTTGCCCATTTTTGTTTTAGCTGTTAGTATACAATGAATGATTACTTCTAATTGTTGCTTCATTGTTCAAGTGTTTTTGATTTGTACGGTAGTAAAGATGTTGACCTTATATGCTTGTGCTCCCCTTCCTTCTTTGTATATCTATTTCTGTTTGGTAGTGGGTAATTATTTTTTGCACCCTTAGGTCCAGGCTCTTTGTAGTAGAGACTGATCATCTTATGATCTACCCTGCTTTTTGACCCTTAGGTTCAAGCCCTTAGTAGTAGAGATTGATCATCTTATGATCTATCCTGTCCTCTGACCCTTAGGTTCAGATTCTCCATGTTAGAGGCTGATTATTTTGTGATTTGTCTTGCCCTTTGACTCTTAGGTCCAGGGTCTTCATGTTGGAGGCGAATCATCTCGTGATTTGCCTTGTCCTCTGACCCTTAGGTCCAGGCTCTTTGTAGTAGAGACCAATCATCTTATGATCTACCCTACCTCTTGACCCTTAGGTCAAGGTTTGAAGGCTGCCTTCCCCTATGACCCTTAGGTCTAGGCTCTCGCCGGGAGGTCTCTTATCTCAACCTTTTTAAATGAGCTTTCCTAGCTGATCAAGAAGTTTCTCCATCGGCCCTCTTATAATCGTCCTGATCTCCATGTCGGGGTGTTCAGTTGTTCGGCATCTCGCGTAACTTGTTCCTTGTCTGGTCGGCAGGGTTCCCTTGAGTAATCTGGTCGTTTCTCGAGTTGAAAATGGTCTAGCTTTCCTTGGCTAATCAGCTCCTCTATTTGGTCCCTCAAATCATGGCATTCTTCAGTATCATGACCATAGTCCTTGTGAAAGCAACAATATCTATTCTTGGATTGCTTAAAGGGTGGGGTTTTTAGTTTCCTAGGCCATTTCAGATCGGGATCCCACTTAATGTAAAGAAAAACCTGCTCCATCGGAGCGTTAAGGGAGGTGTGGCATCGGTACCGGGTATCATCTAGTCTCCTCAAAATTAGATCAGGCCTTTTGCCCTTCATTATGTCGTCTAACCTCCTATTTTTGCGTTGCTCGAGGTCTCTTGGTCTATTTTCCACCTTCGTCGGTGGATCCTGAGACTTGGATTGTCTTGTGTCTACTACATCCTTCGCATTCATGTGTTTCTGATCCTTTAACATGAGCTCAACCATGTCAGTTGGGGGAATTTTGAGAGGAAAAAGAGAAATCGAGACGGGAAGAGGCCCCCCATAAATGCCGTTAAGGCTACGTTTTCATCTACCTCGTCCACCTGGAGCGCCTCATGGTTGAAGCGGTTAACATACTCCCTGAGGCTTTCTCCCTTTGCTTGCTTGATGTTCAGCAGGGAGGTTGCTGGTTTTCGATGCCTCTGGCTGCCTATAAAGTGACTCACAAACTTCTTGCTTACTTGGGAAAAGGATTAGATGGACTCTAGTCGCAACTTTGAGAACCAAATCCTAGCCGGGCCTTTTAACGTGGTTAGTAATGTCCCGCACATAACTTTCTCTGAAATAGTGTGGAGATACATCATGGACTTATAAGTGTCTAGGTGATCCAAAGGGTTCGAGATGCCATCAAAGAGGTCTATCTGGAGCATTTTGAATTTCGATGGTAGGGGAGTGACCATGATTGCCGAGGTGAATGGGGATCCATTTTATGCATCAGGTCGTCCAAGATAGAGGGGGTTTTGGCCCTAATGGCCTGCATCATGTCATTGATTTGGGCTTTCACCTCGTGTAGTTGTTCATTCCAGGCTGTGGAGACATCAGAGTTGTCCCCTTGGTCCTTGACCTCAATTGGGCATTTGCATTTAGGGGGTGGAGGAACCACTGAGTGGATTTAACTCGCCACCTCCTCTGCTCCGCCATCACTAAGTGGGAAGTTGCGAGCCACACTCACATGGTCGTCGTTCCCCTACTCCCCTTCCTACCCTCTTCATACCGTCGCGGTGGCCTATGAGGTACTGAGGCTTCGCTCTATTCTCTCACCTGCTGCAAGCGCTCTCGATTCTACTAAACTAATAGGAGGATCCCCTCAATAATGTGTTGGAACTGCTATTGTGTGGGATTAGGCGGTGAAAGACCCTCGTATACCCCTACGGTGGGATCCAACCTTGGCTAATTATGCTCCTCCGCCATTCATCGCTTCTGAACCATCCAATAGACCGAACGCCAAAGAAAAGAAAACAAAATGTTCAACTGCTCGGAGTTGAATCGTTCCCACGGACTGTGCCAAATGTTAGCGTTCAATCTGGGGGTGGGTCTCTACGATACTTCAAAGACCTAAAAAAGGTAAACAACCATTAGAAGAGGTGCCGGATGGGATTCCAACACAACCTCTTTGATGGTCAAATTAGGTTTTTAGTAGAGTAAGCTCCAAGACAAATAGAAATAGTTAGAGAATGATTTTCAGACCGTACCTGCTTTATTCGTTTATGGCATTCTTATACAGTGATGAGCAAGAACGCATGTCAGGTGAAGGTTTTTTAAGACTAGTTGTGTTAGGAATTTGAAATTGAGCCTGAATGGGTTTTAAGTTAAGGCTTTCAAGGGTGGAGGCAATGCCGATGACAGTGGAGGGAACGTGGAAACGCCCCACTTGCACGTGTGGGTGTTGGAAGATGGCGTCCCATTGGGATTGCTTGAAAGCCAACGCTTCCAAAGAAGCTATTTCGTTACCAAAAGAAGGTTTAGAAGTGGAGGCCCCCTCACGACGAGAATGCCTCACGGCCAAAGGTTCCTCGGAGCTCTCTATAAACGAACTCTCGTCGACTAGATGGAATTGAGGGAGGAGAACTGAATGATGAAGGGGAGCAGAGGTAAGTGGTTTTGGGCACGGGATGCATGCGAGTGAAGGGTCCTGAATCTCAAGGAAAAGTGGGTCGAGAGGTGCAGAACCAGAGAACGGATTCCCACCCAAGTTTAGGAGATTACCAGGCACAATTTCAAGAAAAGAGGACTCCACCTTCTCTGTAGAACTGGACAATAGTATATGTCTCTTACCCCCAGACATAAATGATCAAGTGTTAAACGTATCTATGGCGTTGGAATTTAGGCGATTTGAAAATATTTCAAAAATATGGAGATTCAAAGATTTTTGAAAAATATTTTAACACCTTGAAAGTCAAATTTTGAAAATTACTTTTTATTGAAAATAGGGTCACTACTTAGTTTTTGAGAAAAAATTAAGAAAAATAAAAATGCCTACTGATCTTGAAAGCGTTAAATCAGAGAAAAAGGATTCGGGAGCTAAGGTACTAATCGAAAAAAGTGTTAAGCACCCCGTTCGCCCAACCCTAAAGTTAGCATTTACTAATCATTATTGGTTCTTTAATAAAATTTCACAAATGCATACAAATAAAGAAGAAAGGGGTAAAGAGAGAGCATCCAAAATCAAATATGAAAAATATATAACATATGTACATAGCACTCCAAATAAAGCAAATAAGAAAAGAAAATCCTAAGTCCTGCGATATGTAATTTTTAACTAAAGGATACATGGAACACACCGGTATGCAATTTCATCAAAATAAATTAAACAATCATAATTTGAATAAAAGAACAAAAAAATACTAAAAATTGTTAAAATTACTTAAACATGACTTGCTACAAAAAATAAACTAAACTATCCTAAACATACTTTCAAGTAAAGAAAATAAAACATGCATTAATGTTAACATGTTGAATTAATTAAAAAAATGAGAAATGCAAAACAAAATATACATAAAAAGAATTCTAAAAAGAAAGTTCGTAAAAGAAGCTTATACTAAGATGAAAAAGATTAAAAAATACTTATTAACAAAAAAATAATTTAACTATCCACTTTTGCATTTTTTAAAAAGAGATAGAAAAAAATAAAAAGAAAAGAAAGTGAAAAAAATTACTCTTAGAACAGAAATCTAGTTTAAATAGTTTTTTTTAATTTTTGAGTTTAACAAAAAAAAAGAATAAAAATAAAGTACATGTTATAAAAGAAAAATAAAGTTATAGGAAAAGAAAAAAAAATTGAGCTTTTAAAAGAAAAATAAATATTAACATTAAAAAAAATATTAACAAAGAATAATTAAACTAATCACTAGAAGAGATAGAAAAGAAAATAGAATATTATAAAAAATTTTAAAGCTAATTAACAAAATGCTAGATAGGAGAACTACACTACCATTAAAAGAAAAAAAAGGAAAAAAAGGTTAGAAAAAGAATATTTAACTAAAATAAAATAAAATGGAACATTAGTATTAATGTTACAAGAAGAGAAATAAAAATGAAATAAAGTGCTAGTAAAAAGAAAATTAAACTAACTAAAATGAATGAAAGAAAATAAATGCTAGAACATTAAAAAGCTATACTGAACTAACTATTACAAGAAGATAAATGCTAGAAATATAAAGAGAAAAGAAAAGAGAAAGAAATTGAACTAACATTAGAAGAAAAGAAAAATAAATAAATAAAAAACAAAGAAAATGAAGAATAACCAAGCAATTATTAGAAAATGTAAATATTTTATTAACAATTATATTCACATGAATGTTAGTGCATTGATAATAACAATTAACTACATTGTAAGTTGAAATTGCCAAAATATATTAACACTTATTTAATGAATTAATTAAAAAAAAGATAATGTACTTAGTGTGAAAATGTAAACTAAACAATTAAAAAAAAGATTAAACTAGATGAAAAAAAGTAAGTAAGAAGTAAGGTTAACTATTCAAATGAAAGAAATATACAAATTAAAATGAATTTAATCCGATCACTCTAATAGAGAGAAAGTGGAATTAGAAGGATCGGAGATCCAAATGAAATACCTAGATTGTCGGAGAATCTTCAAGTCGGGAATGTGCCTCAATGGTCCAATTCTCGGGTGGTGATCCAAGCAAAACTACAATGTAGGCGTCGAAAGTTCGGATCACGGTATTTTGGTAGGGGTTCGGTGTCGGAACTCGGAATTGCTCGACAACTCGACAGAGTTTCTCTCACTAAACCTCTCACTAATTTTCTATCTTTAAAACGTACCAGGGGGTACGGTATTTATAGAATTCTTCAACCAATGAGATGCTGACACGTTCTGGGACACGTAAGGGTTTTTGGAGTTGGCGGCCGCCGAATATGAACATGGCGGTCGCCACATCAAAAGAAACTTCTACAAAAGTTCTACTGGCGGTCGCCAAAATGCAAGTTGGCGGTCGCCATGTTGGAGTTGGAGGCCACCATGTTGGAGTTGCTTGCGTAACAAGTTGTTGGTGGTTCGATATAATTTCATTAGTTTTGATAATTTTGACGATTGGGTTCAAATACCGAGCTTGGATCACTTTCCGAGGATGAATTAAAGCACTATTTTAGCTATTTTTATCATCGGATTTACCTAAGATTAGACGGGATCAAATTGAGGTGTCTACAGTTACCCCTCTTTGATATAACTTGCGTAGCAACGCGTGGAGCAAGTTATATCAAAGATCTAGAGACAACATCCATTTGATCGAGCCTTCAATCTTAAGCCGCAAACATACAATCATGCATATGATGTTGGTCGTACTTGAATTTTCATCGAGCTGAATACGTACCCCCTTCGCTAGGGATCAGACCAAAACGTAATTCTTAGGGTAAAATGCAAGGACGCAAGATAAGAAACATAATGCAGATAGGTATAGTGTAATGCAAACACGAGTCAGTTTAAGGTCGTGAGAAAGACCGATAAGTCAGTTTAGGATTATGAGGAGGGCCGACGAATCAGTTTAGGGTCATAAGGAGGACCGACAAGTCAGTTTAGGGTCATGAAGAGGACCGACGAGTCAATTTAGGGTCATAAAAAGGACTGAGGAGTTAGTTTAGGGTCATGGAAAGGATCGATGAGTCAGTTTAAGGTCATGAGGAGGACCGATGAGCCAGTTTAGGGTCATGAGAAGGACCGATAAGTCAGTTTAAGGTCATGAGAAGGACCGACGAGTTAGTTTAAGGTCATGAAGAGGACCGTCGAGTCAGTTTAGGGTCATGAGGAGGATCGACGAGTCAGTTTAAGGTTATGAGGAGGATCGACGAGTCAGTTTAGGGTCATGAGAAGGACCGATGAGTCAGTTTAAGGTCATGAGAAGGACCAACGAGTCAGTTTAAGGTCATGAGGAGGACCGACGAAAAAATAAATATCAAACTAATAGGTCGAGTTAAGACTTTAAAAATTCGAGACGAGGTGCGGGATAGAGTTTTGACTTAGATTAGATTTATCGAAAGCGAGATTAAAAGCCAAGTTACGGCTTAAAGTTAATCTTATGAGAGAGATCGCGAATGAAATTTGGGATGAGGTGTGAGATAGAAATAATTGAAAGCCAAGTCAAGGCTTAAAACTATCTTTACCGGGAGGGATAACCATGAATTAATAGGTCTAGTCAAGACCTAAAAACTTGGATGTCTAGCGCACTAGGGCTTTGAGAGATTTAGCTAACGCACTAGGGCTTGGAACAAAGGATGCTTAGCACATTAAGGTTTGGAAAACCTAAGATGCTTTCTAAACTTAGGACCTAGACGCATTATAGACTAGGGTTTGAAGAAAACTTAAGACACCTTATGGATTTAGGACCTTGACACCTTATGGACTAGGGTTTAAAGAAAACCTAAGACACCTTGTAGACTTAGGACCTAGACGCCTTATGGACTAGGATTTGGAGAAAACCTAAGACACCTTAGGACCTAGACGCCTTATGAACTAGGGTTTGAAAAAAACCTAAGACACCTTATGGACTTAAAACCTAGACACCTTATGGACTAGGGTTTGAAGAAAAATCTAAGACACCTTCTGGACTTAGGACCTAGACACCTTATGGACTAGGGTTTAAATAAAACTTAAGACACATCCTGGACTTAGGACCTAGACGCCTTATGAGCTAGGGTTTAAAGAAAACCTAAGACACGTTCTAGACTTAGGACCTAGACGTCTTATGGACTAGGGTTTGAAGAAATCCTAAAACACTTTATGGACTTAGGACCTAGACGCCTTATGGACTAGGGTTTAAAGAAAAACCTAAGACACATCTGGACTTAAGACCTATACACCTTATGAACTAGGGTTTGAAGAAAAACCTAAGACACCTTCTGGACTTAGGACCTAGACGTCTTATGGACTAGGGTTTAAAGAAAATCTAAGACACCTTCTGGACTTAGGACCTAGACGTCTTATGGACTAGGGTTTAAAGAAAACCTAAGATACCTTCTGGACTTAGGACCTAGACGCCTTATGGACTAGGGTTTGGAGAAAACTTAAGGATCGTCACTCACACACGATCCTAGGGTTAAAAAAATTTACCTGGCGCACCAGGGCTCAGGAAACCTAGGGATTGTCTTACGAACCTAGAACCTAGACAACGCTTCGCATATGACTAGGATTTAAAAGAAGTTTGCCGGCACACTAGGGCTTGGATCAATGAACCATTGCTGAGGGATGCTACACAGCTTTTAAGATCCACGAGCTCATATTTTCTGCTTTGGTCTTGAAGAGTTATGCCCAATTGTAGAGGTGTTCACCGGCATTCTTAATCTCGTCTCACGGGAGTTCATGCCAATACTTTCCACGTTCATCATACATCCATGTGGCTAAAAGATTTCTTTCTTCATCCATGGGGATTCACTGGACACAGATTTTGTCCTACCTGTCCCTTGGAGACTTCAACTTTTAGTTACGGTGCCATTATATTCTGTGCATCTATCTACTTGCCCGGTGCCTTCCTGTAACGGCCAAGTTAGCACTATTCTGGTGGACATTGCTGAGCAAATAAGAGCAGAAAAAGACTCTGTGCCCCTAGTATTGGCTAAGACCCTGATTGATCTCGATGCTATCCATCGGGGTGTAACCCCGTCTTTTGCCGGTAGTTCTCTTCTTCTCCAAGGCGAAACTCAAATCTCCCATTTTCTCCTCTCTTCTCTCATTTTGTCGATGTTTCTCGATTTTTACCGCTCTTCTCTCATTTTGCTAATTTTTGTCCGATTTTACCGCTCTTCTCTCTTTTTGCTGATTTCTCTCGAATTTTGCCGCTTTTCTCTCCTTTTTCACCATCACAAATCTCTCCTTTTGCTGATTTCTCTCGATTCTTTTCAATTTTTTTTTCTCTTTTTAGATCTGGCTGATAGAGAAGGTAAATATTCTACAGAAACTGGTTTCAGAAGGGCACAACGCTGCTATCTCTATCTATTGTCCTTTTTACGCGATATGCACTACTGAGGCAGTTTGAAAATAATATCTTTCTTCAGAGATATCACTTTATAGTGTTCCTAGTGGCCGATCACTTTTTATGACTTTAACCATTTTAGACTATCCAGATGTTTTGCTGATTGGACTACGACTGTCCACCAGATCATGAGGTAATTTAGTTGAGGTCAGATCATATTTCATGGCGTCTGGGGTCATATTAATTCATCTTCCCTTCAGGCCCTATTTCTGGCACGGTATCTAGAGGCTTGGCCGTCTCGTTTACTGAAGGAAGATTTGAGAGATCTGTTTTGCTCTTAGAATTTTGTAGCTTTCTTCTTTATTTAGAGTTTGGAAATTGCGTGCCCGCCTTATTTCCAAAACCTTGTGATTGCAGCTATAGTGATGAAAGTCTCACGTTTATCTGAAAAAGGTTATCAATTATTTAAAGTTTTTTTATTCTCATAATTAAATAATTTTATTATCAAAACTCAAAAATAAATTTGCATTGATCATTACTCGGATTCAAAGATGGCTAAAACAAAGAAGGTGGCCAAACTTCTTAAAAGAAGCTGCCTACGCATCTCAAAAAGTGGAATCAGGCCGTAACATAGTTCGAACTTGGTTTGCTCTCGGGTATTAACACTCTCTTTTTGTGATGCCCTAATTTTTGCTAAGGTCGCCCTTTTGAATTTTCGGCCTTGCGGGCTGCTCTAACTTTTACCTGGGTTGCCTTTTTAGTTTTCAACCCAGCGAGCTTTTATCTTATTTTATTTTTTCTCTCAAAGGTAGTATTTTTTTTGGGCCGGTTCAAGTTGATTGGAATGGAAAATGTGTTACCATCCAGATCCATGATAATTATAGCACCACCGGTCATAATAGTCTTGATCAGATACGGCCTGGCTCAATTTGGCTTGAACTTTTCTCTTGGATAAAAAATAGTAGCCTTGATTTTCTTAAGAACCAAATCACCTTCTCTCAGGTCCCGGGTATGCTTCGGCTATCTTCTTCTGATACCCTTGTACGTGGAATAGAATTTGTAGTCTTCTATTATCGAATAAGAGAAGTTCTTCCATCTGATTCCTCTACCATTCTTCTGCGAGTTGAGCCATGTCTTATACTTCTTGATCATTTTAAAGAATTTCTGCAGCACTATGATATGGTTGTCTCGATCTTCGAACTTCACAATCATACTATCTACATACACTTCGACTTTCTTGTGTATCATGTCATGTAATAAGGTAGTTGTAGCCTTTTGATATGTTGTCCCAATATTCTTCAAATCGAATGGCGTCATGCGGTAACAGTAGGTGCCCCACAACGTAATGAATGTCATCTTTTCTCTATCTTCAGGGTCCATTAAAATCTGACTATACCCGGAGAAGCCATCCATAAACGATAAAAGAGGGTGTCTCGCTGTGCTATCCACCAAGACGTCAATGTGCGGTAATAAAAAGTCGTCCTTCATATTAGTCTTGTTGAAATTCTAAAAATTCACATAGACTCGGATGCATCCATCCTTCTTCAAGACCGGCACAATGTTGGCCACCTGCTTTGGATACTTGATTACCATAAAAAATCCAGCGTTGGTTTACTTGGTGACTTATTCTTTGATCTTCGGAGCCCATTCTGGCCATATCCTTCTCAATTTCTATTTGATCGATTCGGCATCGGGGTACGAAGGAATATGGTGTTGGATAATATCGGAATCAATTTCGGGCTTATTCTCGTATGATCATGCAAACACGTCTTTGAATTCTATTAATAAAGTCATTAATCGCTCACGTTCAACTAAACATAATGAAGAACCAATTTGGATAATTCGTGGGTTAATTTCAATACCCAGATTTATTGACAAAGTTTCTTTAATTATTGGTTGGGCATGCATTTCTTCTTCTCTCTTTTTTTAAAGATTTTAATTTTTCGAAAATATTCCATTCGAATTCAAAATCATCAGAAAACATACAAAATAAAAGAAGCAAAGCAGAATAATCAAAACCTTTGTTTATTTCATTGATATCAAAGAGAGTAGGAATTATAAAATTGAAAAGAAAAGAAGAGGGTGCACATATGGACGTGCCATCGAACTCGACATCCAACAAATCAAAACAAAGCAGAAACTTACAAGACTTTGACTTGACTCGAGACTCAAATCATGTAAAATACAAGAAATTAAAAACCAGCTGTGGCATTCGGTGCAGATGGAGGTGGAATGACCTTATTGTCAATGAGATCCTGAATGTTATGGAGGAGTTTCAGACAGTTGTCGGTTTGGTGTCCATGGCTCTGATGGTATGAGCAATGTAGGGTGGGATCGTAGCGTAGCGGTAAAGGGTTAGGAGGTGGCATTGGATCAAGAAACTTTATCAGTCCTTTCTCGACAAGTCGATTCATGGCCGTGGTCAAAGAAATATTAAGGGTAGTGAAAACTCTCCTTGGCTTTTACAGCTGCGACAGTTGGTTGTTTCTGGGAGGAGGCAATGAATGTGAAGAATTTGGTCGATATGATTGGAGGTTTAGCAAATTCACCTCATTAGAGCGAGATGCAGGGTTAGTGGATGGATAAGGTCTTCTCGACTTTTAGTTCGACTCGACCTCCTCGATATCACCAGACTGGATTGCATCTTCTATCTGAACCCCAGCATCAAACAATTGCTCGAATGTCGAGAGAGGCTGTGTGATCAGATAACGTTTCAGGGAGGGTTGTAGATTTTTGAAAAAAATTTGCACTTAATCCTTTTCTGCTGGTCGGCTTGTCATTTTAGCTGCCTTTGCTCTCCACTTGGTTAAAAAGTCCACAAATGACTCTTTTTTTTCTTGACGAGTGGTCTCCAGCTTTCGAGTGGTTACATCTAGCTGAATATTATAGCTATACTGACTGACAAATGCCATAGCTATATCCTCCCAGATTCTGGTCTTTGCTACATCGAGGAAGAGGAACCATTTCTGGGCTGCGCCAGAAAGTGATCGGTGAAAGAGCTGGGCCTTCATTTGGTCATTAATTCCCATTGGTGACAGGATACCAACATACATTCGGAGATGAATTCTGGGATCTCCAGTTCTGTCGAATTTTTCCATGTCGGGCATTTTAAACTTATCATGGAGCTTAGCGTTTGGAAACAGGCAGAGTTCCCCTACATCGAGTATATATTCTTCGACTCCCTTGGCCTTTCTAAGGGCCTTCTCTATTCGATCGATTTTCTCAGCCAATACAGATTCTCTGAGCTGTGCAGTATTCTCTTCTTCTACCACCACCGGGTGGGGAACCCGAGGCGGCACAACAACTTGCGGTGCCTCTTGTCATTGGTTATCATCCCAGAAGTATTCGTCATTCTCATTTGTATTCTCCGACCGTCCATTCACAACGGGCATACAGGCCTGAATTGCCCGGACCTACGTCTGGCATTGGTTTTGAACTTGGGTCTGCTGCTCCACAGTTCTCTATATCTCAGTAATAGCTCTCATTAGAGCTATCAAATTAACTTCGTTCTCTGCCATTTTTGATGACTCAGCTGGCTGTTCAGTTATTCTATAGAGTCTACCTAACCCCGATCTTGCCCAAATGCGAGTTGAGTGTAATCTTTTTGACTCAATGATCTAGACCCGATGACAACCAGAATTGCTAGATGCAAAATAACCGTATCAAAGCACTTCCCAGACAAGAATTTTGACAACAAATTGCAAACATCCCAGATTTCTAAAATAGTAAATCATAGGTAGATAATCACTGAAGCTAAAACAATGCCCCTGCCGAGCCCATACTAGCAGCGTAACAACAAGACAACCCAAAAAATAGAATGATGGCTAAGAAGGGGATCAACTAATTCTAAGGAGAAGATTTGTCTAAAACGGATAGCACTCCGACAAGAAAATAAAACTATGACTGAATTGGTTCGACCTAAAAATTTTATAACAGTAAAGAATTAACTCTCATGGGTATAACAAGAGTTTAAAAGAAACGAGCCTATGTCGAGGGTTCAAAAGAAACGAGCCTATGTCAACGAGAAGGAGACTAATGACCCGAAAAGAACCCAGAGGAGAGAGAAACTATCATAGAGGCTTTAAAACAAAACACGAGTGGGACCCTGAGAAGAAAACTATGGCATAAGAACCAAATATGGTGAAAGACAAAGTTCGGGTAAAAATTCGAGGGAAAAGCTAATCTAATCAAAGGATAACAGAAAATTTAGGTCGAACCTGGGAAAGAAACTAGTTTAAGCCCAAACAAAATAATCATAACAATACGCAAACAAAACATACAATGAAAAAAATATATATTATCCTACCAGGGTTAGTAGCACCTAATGGGGGGTTCTAAGTTCACTATATGCAAAAAGTCAATTTTAGTCAATTGAACAAGGTACCTTTTTAATAGAGCTGGGTATATACCTCCCATGCAGAACATGGTCAAACAGTACGTCTGAACTTTTTTACTGCACCTATGAGAGCGTACAGTCAGTAAGAGTTGCCTGCCTTCTCAACAATCCCCGAAACGGATGAACGTTCAGGGCATCAGGTCGACCAGGCAGGGAAATTGAAGAACAATGCATATGCAAGCGAGAATGCAAATGAGAAATTTTTATTAAGAACCAATTATGTTTTCAATTCTAACTCTCTTATTTGATTTTATAAACCAGTCCCCAACAGAATTGCCAGAATATACTGTGGCGTTGAGATTTAGAAGTTTTGAAAATATTTCAAAAATATAGAGATTAAAAAATGTTAGAAAAATATTTTTACACCTTGAAAGAAAAATTTTGAAAAACTCTTTTTATTGAAAATAGTGTCGCCATTTAGTTTTTGAGAAAAACTA
Source organism: Heliamphora exappendiculata (assembly GCA_034768845.1). Taxonomy (NCBI): domain Eukaryota; kingdom Viridiplantae; phylum Streptophyta; class Magnoliopsida; order Ericales; family Sarraceniaceae; genus Heliamphora; species Heliamphora exappendiculata. The sequence goes on along the minus strand of JAOTRH010106626.1, from coordinate 5,623 downwards.
AGAAAAATAAAAATGGCTACTAATCTTGAAAGCGTTAAACTAGAGAAAAAGAGTTCGGGGGTTAAGGTACGAATCGGGAAGGGTGCTAGGCATCCCGTTCACCCAACCGTAAAGTTAGCCTCTACTAATCATCATTGGTTCTTTAATAAAATTTTAAAAATGCATACAAATAAAGAAGATTGGGATAAAGAGAAAACATCTAAAATCAAATATAAAAAATACATAACATATGTACATAGCACTCCAAATAAAGAAAATAAGAAAAGAGAATCCTAAATCCTGCAGCATGCAATTTCTAACTAAAAGATACATAGAACACACCGGCATGCAAATTCATCAAAATAAACTAAACTATCATGATCTAAATAAAAGAACAAAAAAATACTGAAAATTGTTAAAATTACTTAAACATAACTTGTTACAAAAAAATAAACTAAACTATCTTAAACATACTTTCAAATAAAGAAACTAAAACATGCATTAATGTTAATATGATGAATTAATAAAAAAAATGAGAAGTGCAAAATAAAAGATACATAAAAAGAATCCTAAAAAAAATTTATAAAAGAAGCTTATGCTACGATGAAAAAGGTTAGAAAATATTTACTAACAAAAGAACAATCTAACTATCAATTTTTGCATTCTTTTAAAAGAGATAGAAGAAAATAAAAAGAAAAGAATGAGACAAAAATTACTCTTAGAAAAGAAATCTAGTTTAAATGGCTTTTGTGATTTTTGAATTTAACAAAATAAAAGAATAAAAATAAAGTACATGCTATAAAAGAAAAATAAAGCTATAAGAAAAGAAAAAAAATGGAGCTTTTAAAAGAAAAATAAATACTAATATTTAAAGAAATACTAACAAATAATAATTAAACTAATTATTAGAAGAGAAAGAAAAAAAAATAGAATATTATAAGAAATTTTCAAACTAATTAACAAAATGCTAGAGAGGAAAACTATACTACTATTAAAAGATAAGAAAATAAAATAAAGAAAAAATAAAAGCTAGAAAATGAACAATTAGTTAAAAAAAATTAAAATGGAACATTAGTATTAATGTTATAAGAAGAGAAATAAAAATGAAATAAAATGTTAGTAAAAAGAAATTAAACTAACTAAAATGAAAGAAAGAGAATAAATGCTAGAACATTAAAAAAGCTAAATTGAACTAACTATTAAAATAAGATAAATTCTAGAAATATAGAGAGAAAAAAAAAAGAGAAAGAAATACTAAAAGAAATTGAACTAACATTAGAAGGAAAAAAAAGAAAAAAAAATAAAATAAAATAAAGAATAACCAAGCAATTATTAGAAAATGTGCATATAATATTAACAATTATATTCACATGAATGTTAGTACATTGATAATAACAATTAACAACATTGCAAGTTGTAATTGTCAAAATATATTAGCACTTATTTATTGAATTAATAAAAAAAAGAAAATGTGCTTAGTGTGAAAGTGTAAACTAAGTAATTAAAAAAAAGATTAAACTAGATGTAGGAAAGTAAGTAAGAAGTAAGGTTAACTATTCAAATGGAAGAAATACGCAAATTAAAATGAATTTAACACGATCACTCCAAAAGAGAGAAAATGGAGTATGAGATCCAAACGAAATACCTAAATTGTCGGAGAATGCTCAAGTCGGGAATATGCCTCTATAGTCCAATCCTCGGGTGGTGATCCAAGCAAGGTTTCAATGTAGGCGTCGGAGGTTCGAATCTCGGTATTTTGGCAGGAATTCGACGTCGAGACTCAAAATTGCTTGGCAGCTCGGCATAACTTCTCTCACTAAACCTCTCACTAGTTTTTTGTCTTTAAAACGTACCATGGGGTACGGTATTTATAAAATTCTTCAACCAATGAGATGCTGACACGTTCTGGGACACGTCATGATTTTTGGAGTTGACAGCCGCCGGGTATAAACATGGCGGTCGCCACATCAAAAGAAGCTTTTAGAAGGTTCTACTAGTGGTCGCCATAATGCAAGTTAACGGTCGCCTTTTTGGAGTTGGCGGCCGCCACCTTGGATCACTTTTCGAGGATCGAATTGAATCACTATTCTAGCTGTTTTCATTATCGAATTCACTTAAGATTAGGCGGGGTCAAATTAGGGTGTCTACAGTATCAAAACCCTAACAACTCAAATAAATAGAAACCCTAGGAACCCTTAAGAGGAGAATTATGAACGGGGAACCTAAAATCGTTCTTATAAAAAATGAAGAGCAAAAGGAAGAAAGAATTACCGAGCTACAGGAATGCAAGTGTGGAAAGCTCCGATGTGAACGACGGTCTCAAATTGACGGCGAAGTTGGAAAGATCTTTCGTCCTCTTGAAGTGTAGCTAAATGGAGAATAATTGTTCCACCCTTTTTTACTCACAATTCAAAACCTGAAAGACGATTTGGATGATGGACGGAGGAGATTGATGCCAAGTTTAGTTAATCTACAGCTGGGGAAGCTCCTATAGAAATGGGGACTTAGGACTAGGGAGTATTGAACATGCGGCATATGGCGGTTGGGGTACATTGGGGCCAAAACATCTATGGGCGGCCATTCGCCTCATTGGGAAACTCACTAATCGATTGCTCGTAGTAAATGAGCCACCGTCATGACGCCAAGGGTCAGGAAGAGTACTCAAAGACGTTTGACAACCACGCCTGGCTCCTAAAGGTCCCAACCTACACCAGATTAACTCCTATACCAAGATAATATTCTCGCCCAATTCCACTTATTAGGAAACACTGACCGAGAATATGGGACTACTAATGGAAAAAGAGATGATCCGACCCAGTCAAGACTTGGTTCACTAGGTTGGGCCCATTGGGAAAACACAACCCGAATACAGACCTAGCCTCGCAGATCAAACTCGTTAGGACGTCTTCGACTGATCAGGAGGAACCAGCATAGCCACTGATCAGTCTATCGCAAGTCTTAGCTAATCAACTGGGTAGGTCACCCAGGAATGCGCGTGTTCATCACTGTGCGTAAAATATTCTAAGAATTCTCAAAGATTAGGCGTAACAACCTTCATGTGGGCTATTGGCCACGTGTCCTCATCAATGTATAAGAAGGCCACAAACGGATAACACAGGTACGCTCTGAATATCATTTTCTAACGATTTCTATTTACCTTGGGGCTTACTCTATCGAAAACCTAATTTGACTGTCGGAGAGGTTGTGTCGGAGTCCCCTCCGTCACGTCTTCTAACGATTGTTTACTTTTTTCAGATCCTTGAAGTATCGTGGAGGCCCACACCCAGATTGAACGCCAACAGATACTAATAATACTAAGGGAGCTGGTATTATTAATAACATGAATGAATGATTAGTAATTCTACATTTATCATACTGTTAAATCTTAATCATATAATACAAATGTAAAACTCATAATACAAAAGAGACAAACAAAATTTGATGAGTTAGTCTTGTTTATTAATTTAATTTCTCATCCTCTAATTCGTTAAAACAAACAAAGCCTAGGAGTTTGATTCGAACTATTAAGTCAAACGAGAAAAAAAAACCAAACAAACATGAAATAGAAATTGTATTCCGACTATTAATTCAATTTTTTTTAACTCGTGACTTCAAATAAATACAAATTGACTTATTTATTGTGTTGGCCCAATGAATAGCACCGTAATGGAGGTCCTTTTCAAACACAAACATTCTTGACACATAGTGAAGGCAATTAAGAGGAGGTCATCATACAATGGGCTCATTTGTTATTTTGAATAAGATTTGAAAAAATAAAAAGAATAAGTAATATTGTAGATTTTATATGTTTTTGTAATACCAATGAATTATGAAATAGGTTATATAAACAGTAAAAAATTTAGTTATTATTTTATTAGTGTACAATAAAAAATGAGATAGCAGTTGTAGAGTTATTTTTTACGATCAGATAAGAAGAAAGGATAATTTAGAACCTGATACTAATAAAATACTGAGAGAACCCTGGTATTGTTGATGACATAAAAAAAAATATTAGTAATCTAATATTTGCCAAATTATTAGTCCTAATCTCTCGTAACAAACGCGGTATTAATAGTTCAAAAAAACAATCTTTTACAAAGTAGGTCTTATATATATATTATTAGTCGTAATTTCTCGTAACAAACACGGTATTAATAGTTCGAAAAAACAATCTTTTACAAAGTAGGTCTTATATATATATATATATATTTATATCATATTCCACCCACAATTCCTCTAAATAAATAAGTCCAAAGTTAAAAAGAGGAAAGAGGCATAGAATTAGGCAAGGGAAGGGATTGGCCTGTCTAACCACAACCTACATGTTGATTTGAATGAACATGCTCCTCCTACCCACCTTATTAATTTCATTGCATTTTAACTGAACATTTTAACAAAATTTTCTATAAAAAAATAAATTGTTTACCAAAATCTAAAGATTCTTTTTTTGTTTGAGATACACAATCAAATCTCAGTCATCATATAAAAGATGCTTTGAAGAGTCTCACACATAGGAGATATTATTAAATCATGCACTTCTTTGGAAAAGAGATTGTTAAATCATGCACTTTTTTGGAAAACTTCAGACTGCTCTAATACTAAAGCAAAGAAACAACATAATTTTTATGGTCTCAACTTGATCTTGAATCATGATTTACAAGATGTTACCATCCTGTTCCATTTGAATTTATCGTGTTGAGAACTTATTTGAGAACAATAGATCCTCCACATTATAATTATTGTGTAATGTATAATTCAACAATAATGTATTTTACAAACATAGCACACTGTGCAATGTTAAACAGTTGAATAAATGAATTTCACAAGATTTACATGACAAATAATCCTTATTTATTGAAAGGATTTAGTAGTATTATTTTATTTTTCATTGCACTAAAAAAAAAAAATATAAACTATGGACATGAAAAATACAATGCACTCATTTTGTAGCGGAGATACCGAATTAACTAAATGACCGATAAATAATATTAAATTCATTAAAAAAGGGACTTAAGAAATTTAATTTGGTGTTATAATTTTATTCATTAAATATTTATAGACTATAGACCATTTAGACTGATTACATACTATTTTATCTTTTCCTTTTATATATATATATATATATATATATATATATATGTTAGAACTAGGCAATCCAAGAGTGGAGGTGAATTGGGTTTCTTTATTAGCAAAAGAGATTTAAAAAATTTTTTCAGAAAATCTTTTAATATTGCAATAAAACTAGATATGCAAATATAAAATCAATGCAAATATTAAAAGAAGAGTGATAGAGATAAAGAACCAGACACCAGCGATTTATAGTGGTTCGGCTTGATTTTAGCCTACGTTCACTCCTCAAGATCTCCCTTGAATATTTCCACTATTTCAGAATACTTCCGGGCGTATTCAAAGTCTTTACAAGCTTCAAGAAGATTCTATGAAAACAAGCCTCTGTTTTCTTCTAATCTCTCTTGAACTCTTTCTTGATGAGTTTCTATCGCTCACTCAAAGGTTAACAGGGTGACTCACCCTTGATTACAATATTGAAAATGTGTTGAATGAAATAGTAATCACTCTCTTTACAAGATAGATATGCAATAATCAAAAGGAGTAAAGAGAGATGAGAAACAAGAACCAGAGATGG